>SJYQ01002985.1:174081-226400 GCA_006410935.1 Redunca redunca
TAAGCCAGAAAGAAAAACACCAATACAGTATACTAACGCATATATATGGAATTTAGAAAGATAGGGATGATGACCCTGTATGCGAGACAACAAAAGAGACTCAGATCTATAGAGTGAACTGTTGGACTCTAGGGGAGGGAGGGAGGGAAAGGGTGGGATGAGATGGGAGAATGGCATTGAAACATGTATACTATCATGTAAGAAACGAATCGCCAGTCAATGTCTGATGCAGGATGCAGGATACTTGGGACTGGTGCAAGGAGAGGACCCAGAGGGATGGTATGGGGTGGGAGATGGGAAGGGATTCGTGTTTGGGAACGCATGTACACTCGTGGTGAATTAATGTCAATGTTTGGCAAAACCAATACAGTAATGTAAAGTAAACTAAAGTAAAAATAAAAATTATAAAAAAAAAAATAACAAAAAAGAAAAAACAACTCATGTAAATAGTTACTATGGTGCCTGACCAGGGTGGGCAGCTTCAGTCAGTGTGCTTTCCCTAACAAAACTACTATGGGGATGTATTCAGTAGTGCCCCCATCTAATAATCCAAAATTCCTGTTAGGAAACAAATGAAAAATGAGTGAAAATTCATTGGCACCAAAACCCCAAATATTATATATTTCCCAAACTCTTTAAACAGGCAGAGCACAATGCAGGAACTCAACCAGTCCATGGTGACAGAATTCATCCTGCTGGGCTTTGCCTCGAACCCCAGGACCAATCCTCTGCTCTTCACCTTCTTTCTAGTCTTTTACCTGCTGATCCTTGTGAGCAACAGCCTCCTCATCACCCTCATCCGCCAGGACACACGCCTCCACACGCCCATGTACTTCTTCCTCAGTGTCCTCTCCATGCTGGACATGTGCTACACCACCACGACGGTGCCCCAGATGCTCGTGCATATTCTCAGCAAGAAGAGAGCCATCTCTTTTGCTAGATGTGTGGCCCAGATGTACCTCTTCCTCCTCTTTGGGATCACTGAGTCCTGGCTTTTCTCCATCATGTCTGTGGACAGGTATGTGGCCATCTGCCACCCTCTCCGGTATAAGGTCATCATGAGCCACTGGGTGTGCCTCCTCCTGGTGGGCATCTGTGCAGGCTATGGTGTGGTGGGTGGTCTGTCCTATACCTTCTTTGCTATGCACCTTCCCTACTGTGGCCCTAATGAAATTGACCACTACTTCTGTGAGGTCCCTGCAGTCTTGAAGCTGGCCTGTGCAGACACATCCCTCAATGATTTGGTGGACTTCATCACAGGCTTCAATGTCATTGTGGTCCCACTCTCCCTGATTGTCCTTGTCTATGTCAACATCTTTGCCACCATCATGAAGATCCGCTCAGCCCAGGGGCGGATCAAGGCCTTCTCCACCTGTGCCTCCCACATCACTGTGGTCACCATGTTTGGGATTCCATGCATCATCATGTACATGAGCCCTGGCTCTGACTCCTTGTCCAACAGTGGCAAGAAAATGGCCCTTTTCTATAACATTGCCACAGCCTTCCTCAACCCTGTCATCTACAGCCTGAGGAACAAAGATGTGAACAGGGCCTTCCTCAAATTGGTGGGCAGGGGCAGGGCCCCAGAGTGACTCTCTAAAGATGAAGATGTGGGGAGCCACACAGTGCAGGATGCACACTCACCCCAAAGACTCTTCTACCAGTCCTGAAGAGATGGTCTTCATAAAGCTAACTCTTCACCCTGGCCCAGTGGGAGAGAACAAGGTGCTTGATCATCAGCATTTTCTATGGCATTGTAGTTTGAGACAAATATGATTGGGAAGATCCAACACAGTTGTTAAGAGCCTGGACTCTAGTGCCAGAGAGACAAAGATGAGAGACTTGGAGTTACCAGTTACTAGGCATGTGAATTCTTGCAGCACATTTAACTCCTCAAAGCTTTGTATCTCTCCTCAGAGAGAAATTGAAATGATTACATGAGATAATACACAAAATGTACAGAGAATGGCATAGATAATTTCTTTTAGGAAATGTTAATTTTATTAGGAATGAATTATGAATCCTTAAATGGCAATGATCTTTCTGATCTGTGGAGTTGCTGGATCCCTAAAGAGAAAGGCTGAGGGGAAGCTGGTGGAGGGGAAGAATGGAAGAAGAAGAAACTCAGAAACTGTAAAGTGGAGATTCTTAAGGTGCAGAGGGACTTGAGAAAAAGGAAATTAACCTATATAACCCATCTACAAACTGTGCCCGTTAGAGCATCTGGGGTCAGTTGAAGTTATCTTAGAAAGTTGAAAATTCTCTTTTATGACCATTTTTTTTCTGTTCTTTTGTAGTTTCATACCTCTTGATTTCCATTTTCTCCTTATTTCTAATAATGTCCAGTTTTGAAAACTATAGCTTCTCTTAGGTAATCTCAAGGAAAAGGGATTCTGTCCACTTAAGGAGGTAGGAAATTAGAGGAGAGGAATGACTATAATGTGACAATGAAAAAAAGAGAGTTCAGTTAAAAATTAAGTGGGGAAGTTTTTGCTCTGTTCCCATTTTTTTAAAGGGATTTTCTCTGAAAATGCGTTTATTTTTCATAGAATGTTTACAAACATGATTGCTTTGTCCCCCAGGCTTCACTAGTCTGGGCATCACCCATATTTACTGACTACTTGCTGTCACAGGAACTTTACCAACCAACAAAGCAATTCCCATGTGGTTCTAGAAACATGTCCCATAAACTAACATGCAGACCCTTTGGGTTCTGTTTTCCTAGCTTCTAGCTGATGTACACTGCCTATGAAACTCTTTACAGAAAAAAATCAGCTAGGCTGGCCAAAAAATATAATATGAATGTCCATCCCCTCCATGAGAGGCCAGGTTCCATGCCAAGGGTGCAAGTTCACAATGTCCCTAAAGAAATTACTTAACCCTGCTATCCAGGAGCCAGAGTACTGTATAAATAATAAAGCAAAATTACGGGAAAATAACAAGACAGGGCATATAGCTGCAAAATATTTACAGACATGTGAATAAAATCATTAACACAGAGGGGCTCTAACAAATTGGTAAAAAAAAAAAATACAAATGCTCAGGAAAATTGGAAACAGATATGAACACATTATTTAAAAGATACCCAAGTAACAATAAACATATGGGAAAATCACACCACTGTAGGCACCAAAGAAATGCAAATTAAAATACCAATGAGATACTGCTTTTTCACCTTTACAAACTGGAAGAATTTTTAAACAGTAGCCAGAGGTGGCCAGAAAACAATAAAACACTGATTTTTATACATTGCTAATTGGAGTATGAGCTTCCCTGACAGCTCAGTTGGTAAAGAATCCGCCAGCAATGCAGGAGACCTGGGTTCGAATCTGGGTTGGGAAGATCCCCTGGAGAACAGTGAGGCTACCCACTTCAGTATTCTGGTCTGGAGAACTCCATGGACTGTATAGTCCATAGGGTCACAAAGAGACATGACTGAGTGACTTCCACTTCACTTAAATAGGGCTTCCCAGGTGGCACAGTGGTATAGAATCTGCCTGCCAATGCACAAGCGCAAGAGACACAAGTTCAACCCCTGCTTGGGGAAGATCCCCTGGAGAAGGAAATGGCAACCCATTCCACTATTCTTGCCTGGAATATACCATTGACAGAGGAGCCTGGTGGACTACAGTCCATGCAGTCGCAAAGAATCAGACACAACTGAGCAACCAACATAACACAATGGGAGCACAGGTTGACCTAAAAAGCACATGCATATTTCACACAACCATGTGATAGTAATTAGCTGAGTCCCTGATTGTATGGCAGCTAGGACTTTCCCAAGGCCCAGTCTGTGGCCAAAGGATTGCAGGGAAGAAAAAAAAAGTTTATTTCTATGCAGTCAGCCATGATTATAGTCTAAGTTCAACTCAGTTTGAATGTGTGGTCAAACATAAAGTCAATTGACTGCTGAAAAATCAGCAAATTAGATTTCAACTCAATCCCAGATATACTCATGCTCACCAGAGGGCTACCAAATGGAGTCGTGGAAACAGTCATTCACTCTGAACCTGGTCAAGAAGGCTGCAGAGATGAGGCCCACAGAGCCCAGGAGACCTACCTGGATGACCTCTAACACTGTCTCCAGCTCTGAGGGTCATGATTACTAGAGATCTGCAGAGCAGGAGCACCAGGCACATCACCCCTTCCTCCATTACTTTCCTCTTACAGAGACTCCTCACCTGTTCCCAGAGTGGTACCTATCAAAATTGGTTGCAGTTATAGATTCCTCTGTGTCTCTAATGGGATGCATAATTATCTCCTGGCTACTAGCAGGTGATGGGAGTGGTGATCACAGAAAGTGCTAGGTTCTGCTTCTGATGAACACAACAGATGCTGTCCCCACATTAAAGTGTCACTGGTACTGAGTAAGTAGTATCTGATAGCCAGGCTCCAGTGACCTGCAAGGACAAGCTCCCAACTAGCTCCTCTAGTTCAGAGTCCCGGAGAAGGCAATGGCACCCCACTCCAGTACTCTTGCCTGGAGAATCCCATGGGCAGAGGAGCCTGGTGGGCTGCAGTCCATGAGGTCTCAAAGAGCTGGACACAACTGAGTGACTTCACTTTCACTTTTCACTTTCATGTGTTGGAGAATGAAATGGCAACCCACTCCAGTATTCTTATCTGGAGAATCCCAGGGATGGCGGAGCTTGGTGGGCTGCCATCTATGGGGTTGCACAGAGTCGGACACGACTGAGGCGACTTAGCAGCAGCAGCAGCAGCAATTCAGGGTCCAAGAAGCTTTGCAAGATCAAAAGTACTACCATTTTGGTTAAATTCAGGTGGTCCAAGATTTGCACCAGACAGAAGAGAGGCTGCTACAAGGCCATGCCAAGCAGGCTAGCCCTGAATAGGCTTACTATATGTAACAGTCAGTGTTCCCTTAAAAAAGATAGCCACTTCACATGCTGTGGGTAAAAAAAAAAAAATCTACTTTAAGAAATAGACCTTACACAACTGTCCTAAGAACTGGGGAAGTAAAGATCTTCAAGGGGCATTGGAGGATCAGAGTAAAACCACTATTCATTCATCATGAATCACTGGGCAAAGGTAGAGAAGTCTGAGCTTACAGGAAGATCTGAGAAGCCCCAGATCCAGTCATTTAACAGGCCATAACAAGGGAACACTTAAAAAGCTCATTGGGAACCTGTTGCCTTTGAGAGTCCACAGTCAAGTCCTTAATTTAATTGAATCATTTCTTCAGTTCAGTTCAGTTCACTCACTCCAGTCATGCCAACTCTTTGCAACCCGTGAATTGCAGCACACCAGGCCTCCAAGTCCATCACTAACTCCCGGAGTTTACCCAAACTCATGTCTATCAAGTTGGTGATGCCATCCAGCCATCTCATCCTCTGTCGTCCCCTTCTTCTCCTGCCCCCAATCCCTCCCAGCATCAGAGTCTTTTCAAATGAGTCAACTTTTCGCATGAGGTGGCCAAAGTATTGGAGTTTCAGCTTCAACATCAGTCCTTCCAGTGACCACCCAGGACTGATCTCCTTTACGATGGACTGGTTGGATATCCTTGTAGTCCAAGGGACTCTCAAGAGTCTTCTTCAACACTACAGCTCAAAAGCATCAATTCTTTGGTGCTCAGGTTTCTTCACAGTTCAACTCTCACGTCCATACATGACCACTGGAAAAACCATAGCCTTGACTAGATGGACCTTTGTTGGCAAAGTAATGTCTCTGCTTTTCAATATGCTGTCTAGGTTGGTCATAACTTTTCTTCCAAGGAGTAAGCATCTTTTAATTTCATGGCTGCAATCACCATCTGCAGTGATTTTGGAGCCCCCAAAAATAAAGTTTGACACTGTTTCCACTGTTTCCCCATCTATCTGCCATGAAGTGATGGGACCAGATGCCATGATCTTCATTTTCTGAATGTTGAGCTTTAAGCCAACTTTTTCACTCTCCTCTTTCACTTTCATCAAGAGGCTTTTTACTTCCTCTTCACTTTCTGCCATAAGGGTGTGCTCATCTGCATATCTGAGGTGATTGATATTTCTCCTGGCAATCTTGATTCCAGCTTGTGCTTCTTCCAGCCCAGCGTTTCTCATGATATACTCTGCATATAAGTTAAATAAGCAGGGTGACAATATACAGTCTTGACGTACTCCTTTTCCTATTTGGAACCAGTCTGTTGTTCTGTGTCCAGTTCTAACTGTTGCTTCCTGACCTGCATATAGATTTCTCAAGAGGCAGGTCAAGTGGTCTGGGATTCCCATCTCTTTCAGAATTTTCTACAGTTTATTGTGATCCACACAGTCAAGGCTTTGGCATAGTCAATAAGGCAGAAATAGATGTTTTTCTGGAACTCTCTTGCTTTTTTGATGATCCCGTGGATGTTGGCAATTTGATCTCTGGTTTTTTGCCTTTTCTGAAACCAGCTTGAACATCTGAAAGTTCACAGTTCACGTACTGCTGAAGCCTTGCTTGAATCCTTTTAACCACTTCTTAAAAGGTCCTATATCCAAACATGGTTACATTCTGAGATACTGAATGGCTAGGCCTTCAACATATGAAATTGGAGCAGTAGGGAGCAGACACAATTCAGTCCAAAACACAGAGTAAGACAGTAATTCTTGAAAAAAAGGAGATATGCAGAAGAGATTTTTGGCCAAGAGTACCACAAGTAAGTGGCTACAAGTAAGTGGAAACCAAGCAGAGAGCAGCAATCCCTATACTGGGTGAAACAGAGATCAGAACTGTGCACTGTTGAGACAGTGAGGAATTTGTGAAACACAGGTTTGAGAGAAGAAGAAACTTTACAGAAAAGGGATTTCAGAAATTTACATAGAGGCCTCCTTCAGCCATTAGCCAATCACTGACATGTATACACACAGGGTGAAATGAGACATGGAAGAATCAACTACTTGGGTCTGTGAAGTGAATGAAAATTCAGGTGCTTGTACCATGCGGGGAGACACTGAACTTGTCATCCAAGTGGAGATAACTCACTATATACTCCAGGCTCCCAAAATAAATATCTTAGGAGTAGAGCTTTAAGGACTGAATAGTCCTTAAAGGAAGAGTTACTCCTGATTTACTGTGAGAGCCAAAAGCAAAGCCTCAATAGGATCAAACTGATATGACAATAAGTTAGCACGCTGTCAGATAAACTTCAACATTTTTTGAAGGGAAGCAACATAATGTAGACTATCAACTCTGTAGCATCCTGTAAGTTGAAATAATGCCCTAAAAAAAATCAACTTTTACTAGACATATAAAGAAGCAGGAGAAAGTAACTCAGAATCAGAGAAAAAACAGTCAACAGAAACACACAGAAATGATGTAGACATTGAAATTATCAGAAAAACTTTAAAACAGCTTGTCTAATAAACACACTAAAGAATTGTGAAAGGAAAATATGGACATAATGAGTGGATAGATGGGGGATCACAACAGAGAATGGAAATAAATAAGCATGAAGAAAGAATAGTCTTTGATGGGAGGAGATCACGATGGGGAAGTAAGAGGGTATGGAGTTCACATATCCCCATGAACACATCAAAGATACATCTATATATGGAATAATGCTTTCTGAAAATGAACTGGAAACTGGCAGAAGGACTCCTGTACGACCAGGTCTTTAAGAAAGATATATATGTAACTGGGTGAAAATAGAAGAAAAGTGATCGAGTCAGGGCCTGTGCCCCTGAGAGGAGACTTGGGAAAAGGGAGATTGCAGATATTCACCCTGGGGAGTGAGCAGGTCAAGACACAGACTGGATGTCCCAGTCCTGGGGTTCTACATGGAGAAAACAAGCTCTCTCGGCTGGTTGGGGATTTGCTGGGTCAGGCAGAAAGACTGGAGAAACCTGGGCTTTGCTCATGAGGAGTGCTTGCCCTCAGGCTTGCCCCTGAAACAGGACAGAGTAAGTGTCTGCTGGATTTCCCAAGACAGCCTCACAATGCCCCATTTGGAGCCAAGGGAAAGCTGGCCCCACTCAGTGCAGGCCACAAACAGCAATGGATCTGGGGTGGCCAGGACTGGGAAGAGAACTAGACCCTGAGATGCAAAGATGACCCAGTCCTGCAGCTGAGCCTTAATGGGGTGATGGTGGCCCTTATTGGAGCTTACTCAAGCAGCACCTCAGAAGCAGCCCAGTTGCTGCCTGGTTTTCTAATAGAGACCAAATGGGGATTTGAACCCAGATCAGGATTCAGTGAGGCAACAACACTTAACAGTTGACACAGCACTGCCTGTCACATTCAACAAAACTCCTTACTTGTTTACCTGTTTAAGGAGGTGCAGTCCCCTCTTGAACAGTGAATCTCTGCTTGAAATCCCAAGAATGTCACATTCATGAGGCCCACTCTCTTTAAGGGAGGAAGGAAATTGCCACCACACAGGCAGTGTCTCCTCCTACTAGCTAGAGAAATGTGTGGCCTGGGCAGGGGTCCTCCACTGTGGATGCAGGCTTCCAGGCTCCTGTCCCTACCACAGGATGTCTGGGTGTCACACCAGAGATCAGGGCTGGCCCTTAATATTGCTCACTTTTTGCTGTCAGAAGACATACCACTGACTGAGCCCCTTCTGTGTACCATAACCTGTGCTAAGCGTCTTACAGGTACCTTCTTAACACTCATAGCACTGCTTTCCATTCTAAATAGGATGAAAATGAAGCTCAGAGAGGGAGAGTGATTTGCACAAGGCCATACGGCTAGGAAGGAGTGGAGTCAGCATTCAGCCACTGGTCTGTCCGGTTGTCTAGTCTTTTGTTTTCTGTGTTGCAAAAGAAAGAGAGGCATTGTATTTTCTGGGGCTTCAGAACCATATCCAGAGAAGGGAACAAATTGTCAAGAGACAAAATATATCAAGATCTATGACTGTATCTTGAATATTATAAATAATACTGCTATAAAAAATTGGTTTCATGTATCTTTCAGAATTAGTACTTTTATCTTCTTAGCATATAGTCTGAACTCAGAGAGTGTAGTATCTCCAGTTGGTCTTTTTCTCAATATTCCTTTGGCAATTCAGAAACTTTTGTGATTCCATATAAAATTTTTGATTCTTTATTTCAATTAATTTTTTTTTAATTTATGAGTATATTACACAATATCTACTGCACGTTCCATGGGCAGGGCTGCCCCACATCAGGTATCTACCAGGTCCATGGCCTTCTAATCTCTGAAACCATACAATGTCCAAATTCAGACACATTTTGAGAGTGAAAGGGAGGGTTTTAACTAATTATAGGAATTAATTGATCTATAATAGGCATAAACCATAACTGTCCCATGAAAACTAGGGTATGCGATCACCCTATCCAATCCCACCCTTGGCTAGCCTAATCTCTCCCCATAGTTGGGAACAAGCACTATAGTTGATACTTTTTAGCCCTAAAATTCATCTTACCTGGATAAATGTGCGATTTCTCTGGGAACCTAAGCATTCCAGCCCATTATTCTGAGATAACATCCAGGCATGCTCAGCTGCTGGTTTGTCCAGCTTCATATTCCAAGGTCCGTCTAGTCAAGGCTATGGTTTACCTGTGGTCATGTATGAATGTGAGAGTTGGACTGTGAAGAAGGCTGAGCGCCAAAGAATTGATGCTTTTGAACTGTGGTGTTGGAGAAGACTCTTGAGAGTCCCTTGGACTGCAAGCAGATCCAACCAGTCCATTCTGAAGGAGATCAGCCCTGGGATTTCTTTGGAAGGAATGATGCTAAAGCTGAAACTCCAGTACTTTGGCCACCTGATATGAAGAGTTGACTCATTGGAAAAGACTCTGATGCTGGGAGGGACTGGGGGCAGGAGGAGAAGGGGATGACAGAGGATGAGATGGCTGGATGGCATCACTGACTCGATGGCCATGAATCTGAGTGAACTCTGGGAGTTGGTGATGGACAGGGAGGCCTGGCGTACTGCAATTCATGGGGTCGCAAAGAGTCGGACACGACTGAGTGACTGAACTGAACTGAACTGAACATGACTTTTTTGCTCTTTGCCTTGGGGACGTGTTTTAAGATGACATGCTCTTTCTAGAATCCCTCCCATAGCAGGACTCATCCAGTTCTGTGCTCAGTTCCCATGCAGTGGCTCAGGCCATCCTCCTACAGACAGATACCCTTTTACCACTAAGTGTCACTTGACCTGGATTCATCACCGACTTCTACCAAGGTAAAAGTATTCCACATTGGCCTTAAGTCCCCCAGTGCCCAAGCTGTACTTCAGCTTGCCTTGAATTTCACCTTCATCACCACACCCTTCAGAATTTGAATTTTACCTTGAAGGACTACATCATCTCCCACAGTTGGTCATTGCCTCCCACCCATGAAACAGGCTCCTTTCCAGCGAGGCTGCACTCAGCCACCAGTCTGTCTGGCTGTCTGGTCTTTTGCCTTCTGTGTTGCACAAGAAAGAGTGGCATCATGTATAAAATAGATAACTGCAGCAGTTAATGAAGCCAACCTAGTCTGATGCTTTTCTCTCCTAGAATTCCAGTAGGACCCAAGAGGGTACTTTGCTGGGGAGCATCC
Organism: Redunca redunca; assembly: GCA_006410935.1. NCBI lineage: Eukaryota > Metazoa > Chordata > Mammalia > Artiodactyla > Bovidae > Redunca > Redunca redunca. The sequence goes on from SJYQ01002985.1 coordinate 184,567, forward strand.
TTCCAGTGGGTCCAAGGAAGACTGTGCCTCTGTCCTGGCCTCTGACCACCTGGTTCCTACACCCAGCCTTGCAGATACTCTATCATCTGACTATCCATATCCTGTAAATCAGTATTGCAACAGAGATGCTACAGTAGAATGACTTGGAATCTAGAAGATCCAAGTTCAAATTCCTACTACACAATTTATTTGCTATGTATGCACAAGTCATTTAATTCTCTTAAACTCTCTGTGTCTGCTGACAAATCTAGTGACTTGCCTACCTTGTCCTGAGGATTAAGTACATTATGTATAGCACCCAGTGTAGCATCTGATAAGAGTAAGTGTTCACATAAAAAGCTGCTCAACGTCCCTAATAATTAGAGGAAGGCAAATCAAAACTACAGTGGGGTATTACCTCACACCAGTCAGAATGGCCATCATCAAAAAATCTACAAACAATAAATGCTGGATAGGATGTGGAGAAAGGGAACCCTCCTACGCTGTTGTTGGGAGTATAAACTGTTACAGCCATTATAGAAAACAGTATGGAGATTCCTTAAAATACCAGAAATAAATCTATCATATGACTCAGCAATCCCACTACTGGGCATATACCCTGAGAAGGCCACAATTCTAAAAATACATGTACCCCAATGCTAATTGCAGCACTATGCAATAGCCAGGACATGGAAGCACCCTAGATGTCCATCTACAAATGAGTGGGTAAAGAAGCTGTGGTACATACATACAATGGAATATTACTCGGCCATTAAAAAGAATGAATTTGAGTCAGTTCTAGTAAGGTAGATGAAACTAGAGCCTGTTATACAGAGTGAAATAAGTCAGAAGTAGAAAAATAAATATTGTATATTAACACATATATATGGAACATGGAAAAATGGTATTGTTGAACCTATACGCAGGTAAGGAAGGGAGACACAGATGTAGAGAATGGAGTTGTGGACACAGTGGGGGAAGGAGAGAGTGGGGCAAATGGAGAAAGTAGCATCAATATATTTAAACTATCATGTGTAAAATAGATAACTGGTGAGAAGTTGCTCATCAGTTATCTATCTATAGCACAAGGAGCCCAGCCTGGCAATTTGTGATGACCAATGGGTGGGACACAGAGAGGGGAAGGAGGTTCAGTATGCATAATTATGGCTAATTCATGTTGTTGTACGGCAAAAACCAATACAACATTACAAAGCAATTTTCCTCCAATTAAAAACTTTAAAAACAGTAAGTGTTCAATAATATGTGGTTGTTGCTATAGTAACAGATTTAGTAGCATTGGTAGCACAATTAGGTACGTGGTCTTTGAAAACAGTGCTGTTGTTGTTTAGTTGCTAACGCGTGCCTGACCCTTTGTAACCACATAGACTACGGTATGGGCCCGATTCTTCTCCATGACAATGCCCAACAGCACATTGCACAACCAATGCTTCAAAAGTTGAACAAATTGGGCTATGAAGTTTTGCCTCATCTGCCATATTCACCTGACTTCTTGCCAAATGACTCTCACTTCTTCAAGCATCTCGATAACTTTTTGCAGAGAAACCATTTCCACAACCAGCAGGAGACAGAAAATGCTTTCCAAGAGTTCGTTGAATCCCAAGGCATGGATTTTTATGCTACAGGAATAAACAAACTTATTTCTCATTGGCAAAAATGTGTTGATTGTAATTGTTCATATTTTGATTAATAAAGATATGTTTGAGCTTAGTTACAGTGATTTAAAAACCACAGTCCAAAACTGCAATTACTTTTGTACCAGCCTCCAGAGCTGTGAGAAAATAAATTTGTCTTGTTTAAACCACTCATTCTATAGTATTTTGTTATGGCAACCCTGGTAAACTAATACATACTGTCTGTTGTCTAATGCCTGAAAAGCATTGCTTCATAAATTTTCTTCTACTTTATAGTTTTTTTTTTAATAATGGAAGGTAGTTCTAACATATGTTACTCAATCATGTCCAGAAACAAAAGTCCCTCCCCATATTTGAAATTTGAAAACTGCTTCCAATAATTCCTGAAAGAAAGAGGAAACCATAATGAAAAATATAGAATAAAGATGTTTTGCCATAAAGGCGGCTGGATTGTGGTATTGCCAACTTTGGTCACACTTCCTCCCACAATTGTGTGAGTTTCAGTTTCTAAAATACATGCATTATTCCTAAAATAATCCTTAACTGGTAAAGGTGGGTCCTGTTTTCCAGAATCCTCTTCTTTGTATGTTTTGGGATTTGGCCTGAAGAAGTGAAGTAGCCATTCTTAATGTTGGAGTGAAGAAAGTCTTCATGATCAGATAAAGTGATGGCTAGACGCTGAGGATCATTGGGTCTTAGTTTGTCCTTGTTTTCCTTGGTAAGTTTATTTTACCAAAAGCTGGCCCTGGGACCAACAGTAACCCCTGGACCTCAAGTGAATGCTTGGCTATGGACACTCAAAGGAATGGGTTTCCAGAAACCTCTTTAAGACCTCTGTTATGATCTATTAAGTGACTGGATCTGGAGCTTCTCAGATCTTCTTACAAGCTCTGACTTGTCTAACATTACCAGTGGTTCAAGATTAATGGGTAATGATTTTACTCTGATCCTCCAATGACCTTTCTAGTTCATCTCCAATGACACTTCCCCAGTTCTTGGCACAGTTGTGTAAGGTCTAATTCCTAACATAAGCTCTTTATCCATAGCATGTCCAGAAATTATCTTTATTGAGTGAACCTGACTGCTACATATAGGAAACTTGTGCAGGACTAGCGCTGAGAGTTGGACATGACTGAGTGACTTCACTTTCACTTTTCACTTTCATGCATTGGAGAAGGAAATGGCAACCCACTCCAGTGTTCTTGCCTGGAGAATCCCAGGGATGGCGGAGCCTAGTGGGCTGCCGTCTATGGGGTCGCACAGAGTCAGACACGACTGAAGCGACTTAGCAGCAGCAGCAGCAGCCTGCCTGACATGGCCTTGTAGCAGCCACCTCTTCTGCCTGTCAGAAGCCACAAACCAGGTGAATTTAACCAAAACGGTAGTTCCTCTAATCTGGTAAATCTCCTTGAACTGTGAAGTAGAGGAGCTAACTGGGGGCTGAGCCTTGCAGGTTATTGGAGCCTGCCCATGAGATACTACTTACTCAATGCCAGTGACACTTTAATATGGAAAGAGCATACTTTGTGTTCATCAGAAGCAGAACCTAGCGCTTCTGTGACCACCACTCCCATCAACTGCTAGCAGCTGTAAGATCCATTAAGACACAGGAGAATCTATAACTACAATCAATTTTTTTTTTCCCACCACATGGCGTGGTCTGTGTGATCTTAGTTCCCCAACTAGGAATTGAACCCATGACCCCTATAGTAGAAGGGCAGATTCTTGACCACCAGGAAATTCCCTCATCAAACTGCAACCAATTCTGACAGATACTGCTCTGGGAATGTTTGAGGACTCCCTGTAAGAGGAAAACAATGGAGGAAGGGGTGATGTGCCTGGCACTCCTGTTTTGCAAATCTAGTAATCTGGTAAACTACAATGCTTTGGCCACTTGATGTGAAGAACTGACTCATTGGAAAAGACCCTGATGTTGGAAAAGATTGAAGGCAGGAGGAGAAGGGGACAACAGAGGATGACATGGTTGGAGGCATCACTGACTTAATGGACATGAGTCTGAGCAAGTTCTGGGAGTTGGTGAAGGACAGGGAAGCCTGGCATGCTGCATTCCATGGGGTCACAAAGTCGGACACAACTGAGTGACTGAAATGAAATGAACTGAACTGAATAATCATGACCCTCAGATCTGGATACAGTGTCAGAGGTCATCTAGGTAGGTCACCTCGTACCTGTGGGCCTCACTTCTGCAGCCTTCTAGACCAGGCTCAGAGTGAATGACTGCTTCCAATACTCCATTTGGTAACCTGTTGCTGAGCATGAGTACATCTGGGATTGAGAAGAAATCTGCTTTGCTGGTTTTTCTGCTTTCAATCAACTTACTTTCTGTTCTACCACACATTCAAATTGAGCTAAAACCTAAACTATTAATGTGGCTGACTGCATATAAATAAATCTTTTATTTTCTACATAGCTCTGGCCACAGACTGGGTTTTAGGAAAGTCCTGGCTGCCATACAATTAGAATTTAGACTAATTACTATAATTTGGTTGTGCAGAATATGAATATGCTATCTAGGTCGATCTGTACTCCCATGGGTAGTGTAGGAAAACCCATGTTTTATTGTATTCTATCCACTTCTGTATTTTGGCCTGGAGAATTCCATGGACTGTATAGTCCATGGGGTTGCAAAAAGTTGGATACAACTGAGCAACTTTCACTTTACTTTCACTTTCAGCCACCTCTGACTCTGTTTAAGCACTCTGCCAGTTTCAAAAGGTGAAAACGTAGTGTCTCATTGATATTTTAGTTTTCATTTCTTAGATCCCTACTGTGCTTGATTTTCCCATGTGTCTATTGATTATTTGGATTTTGTTTTTATGAACTGTTCACACCTGTTGCTAGATTTTCTGAGTGTTTGTATTTTTTCTTACCACTTTGCAAGAGTCATTTGTGTGTTAATGCTTTTATTCACGTCTTTAAATATGTTGCAATTATATGTCCTGTGTTGTTTGCCTTTAATTTTGCTTCATTATTTATGCAACACTCTGACTTCTGGGTGGTGGGGTTGGTAATACCTGTGGGGATATTGTGAACCTGCACTCTCGGCATGGGCCATGGCCTCTCCGGAAGCAAACAGACACTCGTGTCATATTTTTTGGCCAGCGTAGTTAGTTTTTTCCCCGAAGGATTTCATAGGCAGTGTACATCAACACAGGGCTTGGAAAGAAGAATTCAAAGGGGCTACAAGTTAGTTTATGGGACATGCCTCTAGAACCTCATGGGAGCTTTGTTGTGTGCTGAAGTTCCTGTGGCAGCCAGCAGGCAGTGAATATGGGTGATGCCCTGTAACATGATCTTTGTAGGTTGGTGAAGTGTGGGAAAAAACAACTCATGTTTGCGAAGATTCTCTGAGAAATAAACAGTTCCAGGGAAGTCATTTCAAACAAGAAAGAACAAAACAAAAAATTCCCCACTGAAATTGTAACCTCTCTCAGAGCTCCCAACATTTTGCATCTGGGGGTCACATTGTATTCACCCTCCTAACTCTAGTTTCCCTCATCCTTAGAATCCCTTTCTCTTGGGATTACCCAAGAGAGGCTATAGTTTTCAAAAATGCATGTTATTAGAAACAAGGAAATCTAGAGAACAGAAAAACATGTTCATAAAAGATAATTTTTCCCCTTCTAAGAGAACTTCAATTGACCCCCAGAGGCTCTAATTGACTGAGTTTTTAAATGGGTTATATCCACTCCAGTACTCTTGCCTGGAAAATCCCATGGACGGAGGAGCCTGGTAGGCTGCAGTCCATGGGGTAGCACAGAGTCGGACATGACTGAAGTGACTTAGCAACTTAGCAGCAGCATAGGTTCACTTCAGTTTCTTCTGCACCTTAAGAATCTCCACTTGACAGTTTCTGGGTTCATCCTTCTTCCACTCTCTGCCTACAACACCCTTTTTATTCCCATTCTCTCTGGGGATCCAGTCACTTCCAAAGACCAGAAGATCACTGCTGTTTAAGGACTGATAATTCAACCCTGAGTCAAAAGTCTTGAAAATTAAAACTAACGTTTGCAGGCTCTGTACTAAGTACCTTTGTTGTATCAATATTATCTCATTTAATTATTACAACTTCCCTATGAAGAAGAGATACAAACCTTAAAGTAGCTGGAAGAGCTGTAAGAATTCACATGCCTAGTGACTGGTAAAGCCAAGTCTCTCATCCTGATCTGCCTGGCACTAGAGCCCAGGCTCTTGAACGCTGTGTTGCATCTTCCCAATCATCTTTGTCTCAAACCACACCACCACAGATAATGCTGATTGCCAAGCACCCCACCCCGTTTCCCACTGAGCCAGAGTGAAGCATTAGCTTTATGGAGACCATTACTTCAGGACTTATGGAAGAGTCTTTGGTGTGAGTGCAAGTCCTGAATTGTATGTCTCCCCATATCTTTATCTTTAAAGCATTACTCTGGGGCCCTGCCCCTTCCCATCAGTTTGAGGAAAGCATTTTTCATCCTTGTTCCTCAGGCTGTAGATGACAGGGTTGAGGAAGGCTGTGGCGATGTTGTAGAAAAGGGCCATTTTCTTGCCATTGTTTGACAAGGAGTCAGAGCCAGGGCTCAAGTATGTGACACTGCATGGAATAGCGAACATGGAAACCACGGTGATGTGGGAGGCACAGGTGGAGAAGGCCTTGATCCGCCCCTGGGCTGAGCGGATCTTCATGATGGTGAAAAAGATGTTGACATAGACAAGGACAATCAGGGAGAGTGGGACCACAATGACATTGAAGCCGGTGATGATGTTCACCAAGTCATTGAGGGATGTGTCTGCACAGGCCAGCTTCAGGACCGCAGGGACCTCACAAAAGTAATGGTCAATTTCATTAGGGCCACAGTAGGGAAGGCACATAGCAAAGAAAGTAAAGCACAGACCACCCACCACACCATAGGCTGCACAGATGCCCACCAGGAGGAGGCACACCCAGTGGCTCATGATGACCTTATACCGGAGAGGGTGGCAGATGGCCACATACCTGTCCACAGACATGATGGAGAAAAGACAGTACTCAGTGGTCCCAAAGAGGAGGAAGAGGTACATCTGGGCCACACATCTAGCAAAAGAGATGGCTCTCTTCTTGCTGAGAATATGCACGAGCATCTGGGGCACCGTCGTGGTGGTGTAGCACATGTCCAGCATGGAGAGGACACTGAGGAAGAAGTACATGGGCGTGTGGAGGCGTGTGTCCTGGTGGATGAGGGTGATGAGGAGGCTGTTGCTCACAAGGATCAGCAGGTAAAAGACTAGAAAGAAGGTGAGGAGCAGAGGATTGGTCCTGGGGTTCGAGGCAAAGCCCAGCAGGATGAATTCTGTCACCGTGGACTGGTTGAGTTCCTGCATTGTGCTCTGCCTGTTTAAAGAGTTTGGGGGATATGTAATTTTTGGGGTTTTGGTGCTAAGGGATTCTCACCCTTGTTTCATTTATGTTTCCTACCAGGCAGTTTGGATTCACAGATGGGGGCACTACTGTTCATGGGATTTGGTTCAGGATTAAGTTGAGGGTCATCATGATGAAATGGTGAAGACCAAGTCAGGGAAGTGCCGTATTCTATGTTCCATTCTGTTACTCCCTTTTCTGAGACAGTCATGCTTTTTCCTCTGTTGTTCAAGTCAATTTCTGTTTCTCTTGAGACATGAGAACTTGCTAAGACTCACTTTAAGGATCAGAGTTAAGACTATTACACTCATTATTTGGGTTGATGTTTTTATTACTGTTAGGATTGGCATTAAGGTTGTAAATGGTGATTGAAGTCAAGGCTATTGTAAAGTTTAGCAATAGAATTTAAGATTTACTTTTTTTGGTGAATGAAATTTACTGGTGTTCATTAATTATGTCATTGATTCAATATGTTTTTGCCAAATGTTCACTGTTTGTTTAAAGGAATCAAATCAGAGGAACAAGGAAGAGTTAAAAATAGTATGAGTGGGAAAGTTTTCACACGGTCGACTATAATGAATTCTAAATACTTTAAAGAGTTCAAGGCAAATGATGAAACTATAAAACAACCTAGGAGAATATATACATGGGTGAATATTTATTTTATGATGGGACAGAGAAAGGCCTTGAAGCCTCACCTGACTGTTCAAGGCACTTCAGCCTCATGATATTGACTCTTTTCTCTCTAATAACCAAACAAAGCAACAGAACTCCTCATCTGAGCTGCTCTATATTTCCCCAGTACTGTTGAAGATTTCTTGGGCATTCCTGGTCATTTTGCTCTAAAATCCTCGTTCTCAGTAAATTTTTGATTTCCTTGACTGCCTTTCTTGTGTGATCATCCCTATGCTCTTTCTTCTTCATGCCCCCAAACCTCACCAACACAAGGATGTTATTTGTAAGACTTGCCCTGAAGGTATGGGTAAGAGGAAGATGACTTACAAGGTAATGCTGAACAGAAAACTATTTTTAAAATGAACATTTAATGTTGTAAAGTCCCTAAGTTATCTGTGCAACAGTTTTTCCTCTCTAGTTCCTAGCCAGCTGGCAAGTGACTGGAGACTGTTCTTCCTAGAACCTCCTCCCACCTATCCTGGTCTCCCTATTCTAGGACTCTCCTTACTTTCATTACCTGGGCAACCAGCCACAAACCCAATGCCTCTAACTCAGTGCTTCAGACTTCACTGTGTATCTGAGTCACTTGGACGGTTTGTCAGATGCTATTGTGCCTCACACAGAGTTTTAATTTAGAAGGTTCATTTTGCCTATGGAAAAATGAGAGATATGGGGAGAGATTTTCAGCAAGGAGGTTTATTGCAGTATTATTTCTAATGGGGAAAATTGTACACAACTTAAATATACTACAGCAGGGGACTGGTTACATAAATTATGGTCTACTGATATAATTGAGTACCTTATAACATTTAAAATAGTACTTTGGAGGCTATTTCACATTACGGGGAAATGCTTCAACAGATTGTTAAGTTGAAAAGCAGAATAGGAAACTATATATGGCCCAGTTCAAATATTATAATGATTTATAAAATTGGACCAAAATTTAAAAGAAATATATGAAATAGGTTAACAGTGGTCATTTCTGGTGATTAGATTCATAGGTGATATTTATTTCTTAGAGTTCTTTGGACTTTCCAAACTTATTACAAAAAACACAAGCAATTTTTATAATAAGGAATAAATAAAGTTCAAGTGAACTTTTTTTTTGCCGTGGACCATTTTTAAAGTTTTTATTGAATTTCTCACAATTTTCTTTCTGTTATTTATGTCCTGGTTTTATGGCTGTGAGGCACATGGGATCTTAGGTCCCATACCAGGGGTGGAACCAACATTCCTTGCATTGGAAGACAAATTCTTAACCACTGGATTGCCAGAGAAGTCCCTGAGTGATACTTCGAGGATGGAATATATAGGAATTTGGCTTTTCAACTCAGACTAGTTACATAAAAGGGTGAATATGAGAGAGGAAGATTAGAGATGAAGAAAGGCATGCTGGACCTAGCAAGGTTTAAAGGAGAATGGAAGGGAGAGCTTCTCTTGTTGTCTGAGCTCATCCCCTCCACTGACCTACACTTGGGAATCAACTTATACTGTTTCATGCAAGTACATTCTCTGGTCAAGGTTAGAGTGTTTTGACTAGGAGATAGGTCCTGAGTGACAGAGATCCTTGAACAAGGTCTCTGGTGACGAGAAGCTGCCCAGTTGTTAATCTCCAGCTTGTACCTGCAGGGTGAGGGTGGAAGGAGATGTGAATGACAGGACTCTGCTCCCCAGGACTCCCTTCTGTCTGATGAGTTTGTGTCTTTTTTCTGAATGGAGCCTGGGGAATGGTTTCTACCTTTAGTTTCCTTGGCTGATTTGCTGTGTGTCTTAAGGGCCACCTGCTGGGCCTTTCTGAACGTCAGGTTCTGACCATGCCACAGCCAGGTTTGATGATGACTTGTTGCCAATGACTTCCCTGGTGGCTCAGACGGTAAAAGCATCTGCCTATAATCCAGGGGACCTGGGTTCGATCCCTGGGTCAGAAAGATCCCCTGGAGAAGGAAATGGCTCTTCCAGTACTCTTGCCTGGAAAATCCCATGGACGGAGGAGCCTGGTAAGCTTCAGTCCATAGGGTCACAAAGAGTCAGACATGACTGAGCGACTTCACTTTCACTTTCTGTTGCCAATGAAGAAACAGAAATGGATTGTGTGATTGACAAGTCCTGGTAGAAATGAGTGCCCAGTCCTCAAATTAGCTGGAGCTGGGGTTGGGTGTGCCAACCTCAGGCCATAGTTAGATGTAATAGAAATCAGAGAAAATTGGTTTTCTTTTTAACTTTGGACCCTTATATTTATCTCCTATTCACATACCTATAGGATTCCCTGGTGGCTAAGGGGTAAAGAATCCGCCTGCCAATACAGGAGACATGGGTTTGATCCCTGGGTCAGGAAGATCCTCTGGAGAAGAAGATGGCAACCCACTCCAGTAATTTTGTCAAGGAAATCCTATGGACAGAATAGCCTGGTGGGCTACAGTCCATGGGGTCACAAAAGAATCGGACACAACTTAGTGACTAAACAACAATACATGCCTACTCTCCTGCAGCACAGACTAAGAGACGAAATCCCAAAGTAGCTTTGAATTTTCACTTTTCCCATTTACTGCCATGAGTGAGCAAGTAATTGTTTGTTATCTGTAAAATTAAAAAAAAAAAAGCTTTATTGCAATAATATATGAGTTTGTCGAGTTCTGAAGGTATGCTTTCTCCTTCCTTCACCTTCTCTAGCTCTTTCCCTTTCCTTTCCCCCAGCATCAGCACAGACCTGCATGGCTAAAGATGACCCAGAGAAACAGATAAAACTAGAAAGCAACAAAAGCAGAGAGAATGATGGGAAGAGATAGAGAGGACCCTGAAAGGAGGGAGAGACACAGACACAAATGGCAGGAAGGCAGAGAGAGGCACAGAGAATCAGAATCTGGGGGTGGGGCACAGACAGGAAGAGAGGAAAATGGATGGTAGGCATGTAATTGACATCAACAGGAGGAGAAGGCAGGCTCTCAGAAGGAGGAAGATGATGGGAGAATGTTTATTCTCTTTGTGTAAGAAGAAGACAAAAGATTAGAGGAAAAAGACAGAGAGACATGAGACCCAATGGGCAAATCAGAGGACAGAACAACACAAAAGGAAAAAGTCAGGGAGACAAAGGAGAAGACAAGAAGGAATGTCAGAGATTCTTGGAACGGCGTGTGAGCCAGGGCTATGAGAACAGGGTACTGGAGGGCTGAGCAGGTTATGATTGGAACAGCAAAGAGCCTGCAGAGACAAGAAAAAGGGAGACAGGCAATCCACAGGGCAGGTGAAGAGAGGCAGGGGCAAGACCAGTCTCTTGGGGAGAGAGAAGGAGCTGGAAGAGAGGGCAAGAGCAAGAAGATGGGGTGACTGCAGACAACGGGGAGCTGGACAGAGGTGTGGAGACAGAGGGAGCAGCAAGGTGAGAGAGATTCCCAGACAGTGGAGAATGTGGGCAGAGAACCGGGTTCCAGGGGGAAACCCAGAGAGACCCTGCAGGGATCCTTGTGAGTCAAAGGAATAGGTACAGAGTGAGGAGAAGAGGAGAGAAGCAGGATGTCTGAAGAAGGCGACACTGCAGGCAAATCCAGAGGCACCGTGAGCAGTAAACAGACATCAAGAGGGAAAGAAAGTCACAGAGTGAGCGGAAGACCCAGTCTGACAGAACACCAGAGCCAGAGACTCAGAGGACCAGAGATGGACACAATCTTTAGAGGCAGAGAAACCCAGACAGAGCCAGCAGAAGCAGAGGCTGAAGGAGACAGATGAAGAGGGATGGAAAGTAAGAAAGAGAAGGAAAGGCAGAGACACCAAGATAATATCAGACCCAGAGACAGAGAAATTGTTGGATGGACACACAGAGAGAAAGAGGCAGAGCCAGCCACGGCACACTCACAGACATGGGGAGAGACACCAAGATGACCGGGAACTGGGGCCCAGGTCCTACCCAGAGCTCCCGGCAAGGCTGGGCGTGGGGGGTAGCCAGCAGCACGGCTTGCTCCCCAGAATGGTTCGGGGCTTCTAACTGCTATCCTGAGCTTATAACTCTGCTGGGAAGGGGGCTGTGGGCAGAGCTCCCTCAGACTCAGGAGACCACTCCTGAGTGACATGTGGCTTCAGGGCTCTAACCAGGAGCTAAGCTCCTGCAGCCCCTTCCTGCTGGGGAGGAAGCACTAGGTTCTTGCTCAGGAACATCCCACAGGAGTTCAGCCCTGCCTGGTGGAAAAGAAACTTCAGGCTCCATTCTTCCTGAGCATAAGGTCCCCTGCCCACACACAGCCCAGGGGGACTAGAGTTACATTTGGTTCTTGGCCCAGTGTTTCCCCATAGGAGCCAGACTGGGGCTTGGGCTGAAAGCTGGGAGACCCAGGGGAGAGGCTGATGAGAGTGGAGCCCGTCTGTGGAGGCTGGCTTCTGAGAAAGGCAGTCTCCTTAGGTGGGGGCCCCAGGCACATTCCAGCCCTCACTGTGTCCTACACTGCCCAGATGAAGTCCCTTCTTTCTCCTCCTTACTAGCCTTCTTCCTGGGTGATGGTTGCTCTCCTGCTCCCCACTATTCTGATCCTGACCCCAGTGTGGAGTCCACCTCAGCATTGATCAGGTCCTGGAGGCCTCTTCCTCCACTGGAGGGGATCTCAGGGTTTGCTGAATATGACTTCAGCTCTTCTGAGAACCTCAGGGCTGAAGGTCTGTGCCTGTCCTCTACCCCAGGGGTCTCCTCACAACTGTGGAGGGCTGTTCCTCTCCCACATTCCTCTGGCCCAGCCTGGAACTCATCTCCTAGGCTGCCCACCCCTAGCAACCAGGATTTCCAGGTCTGTGATTCATTTCCCTTCTCAAGTGGCAGGGCCTGGGTTAAAAGAGCAGACTGTGTGGTCAGTAAGCATTCCCATGGCTGCCACAGCTGGATTTCTATCCAGCAACTCTGCCTTTGTTCTCCCTCCTTCGGAGTCCTCACAAGTTTCCACCTGGGGAATTTAGTCTCAGCTCCTTAGTCCAGCGGCCAAAACCCTTCCTGCTCTGAATCTTGTCCACCTCCCAGCCTCTCCTCTTGCAGTTCAATGAAATCGTTGACATATATTCATCTAAGAAAAACCATGAGGATAGACTCATAAGTTTACTAAGAATTCTATTCATTCAAAGTCATTATTCTTTTCTATCCATCAAAAGTGAAGAATAAATAATTTTCAACAGTGAAAACAAATGGAAGTGGGAAAATGTTAAAACTTATCCTGAGTGAATAAATCACATGGCAGAATAAATACTGTGTAATTCAATGTTAAAAATAATAGAAACAAAAAATAAATGGTTTAAGAATTGTGTTATGTTTCTTAGAAGTATTCATAAAGACAATTAAAAAAAATTAGACCCTGAATTTTTAACTGTAGTTATCTGCAAGTCTAAAGTAATGGGGGTGGGGGCGTGTCCTGGCAGGGCCCTGAGGGCAGGTCTTTTCTCATTTGCTCCTCCTTTCCCAGGAAAAAATAAATGAGGCCCCCTGGGAGGTGTGGGGTGATGAAGGCCATAAAATGGTCCCCTCCCTCTGCCTGGTGGCATTCCCAGGGCCATTTTATCCATGAGAAACTGTAGACAAAATGTCTAGGGTCCTTGAGCTTTCAGAGTCTATAAACATATTTGAGACCAGATATTATTGGCTCAAAAATAGAGATTCCACAGAATAAAATTAGTGATTAGTCAAAGGACTATTAAATACAACATTGAATCAGTTAGTCCCTGGCAACTCATTAGACTCTTAAACCTTCTTTCAGATATTTGAAGTGGGACGTGGTACATTTTGGGCTTCCCTGGTGGCTCAGTGGTAAAGAATCCACCTGCAATGCAGGAACCACAGGAGATGCAGGTTCGGTTCCTGGGGCAGGAAGATCCTGTGGAGGAGGGCATGGCAATCACTCTAGTATTCTTGCCTGGAGAATCCCATGGGTAGAGGAGCCTAGCAGGCTACTGTCCATAGGGTAGCAAAGAGTCAGACAGGACAGAAGCGACTTATCATGCACACACAGGGTACACTTTAATATGTATCTAGTAAACAGCGGTGCCCTTGGAGTTCTGAAACTACCCAGCGGCCTCTGGGTCTCAGCCCCATGAGGGTGTGTTCTGTCATTTCAAGTAAATTGGTGAGAAGCTTACTCAAGCAGGAGAGATGAGGACAGGCTCCTTGTATTTTCCTTCACTTTGCAATGACTGTAGCACCAAGGACTTAAGACAGGAAATAGGAAGTTCCTGTCACCTGCAATTTTGAGAGAGTGAGGCATCAGGGAAGCCTTTGGACCCCCTTTATGATGTCTCTGGCCAAGGATAGGGAGTTCAGGCTTGCCGGAGGGCAAAAGAAACTTTAGGCTCTATCCTTCCTGAGCATGAGAAGGTCCCCTGCCCACACACAGCCCAGGTGGACGGGGGTTACATTTGTTACTTGGCCATGCATTTCTCCACAGGAGCCAGACTGGGGCTTGGACTGAAAGCTGGGAGCCACATAGGGGAAAGCTAATGAGAGTGAAATCCAAGAGCCTGGCTTCTGGGACAGGAGGCTCGTTAGGCAGGGGCACCAGGCTCACTCCAGCCGACTGCATCCTGCACTCTTCTGCTTACTGGCCACTCAGTCTCTTCCTCCTGGGTGACAGTCTCACTCCTGCTCCCCACTGTCCTGATCCTGACTCCAGTGTGGAGTCCACTGCAGCACTGACCAGGCCATGGAGGCCCCTTACTCCAGTGGAGGGGAGCTCAAAGTTTGGTGGTATCCACAATGGGATTTCTGACCTCAGCTCCCTCTGAGGTCCTCAGGGCAGAAGGTCTTTGCTTGGGCCATAGGGAATCCTCTATCCCTCCAGGTGTGAGGGGCCTCCTCACACCTGTGGAGGGCTGTTTCTTTTCTGGCATTCCCCTGGCCCAACCTGGAATGCCCTCTTCCAGGTTGCCCACCTCAAGTGACAAGGTCTCCAGGTCTGTGAGCCACCTTCCTTCTCAAGTGGCAGGACCTAAATTCAACAACCAGGCTCTGGGGGCTATAAGCATTCCGACAGCTGCTGTCGCTATCTTTCTTTTTTAAATATAAATTTATTTATTTTAATTGGAGGCTAATTACTTTACAACATTGTATTGGTTTTGCCATACATCAACATGAATCCGCCATGGGTGTACACGTGTTCCCCGTCCTGAACCCCCCTCCTTCCTCCCTCCCCGTACCATCCCTCTGGGTCATCCCAGTGCACCAGCCCCAAGCATCCTATACCCTGCATCGAACCTAGACTGGCTATTCATTTCATATATGATATTATACATGTTTCAGTGACATTCTCCAAAATCATCCCACCGTCTCCCTCTCCCACAGAGTCCAAAAGACTGTTCTATACATCTGTGTCTCTTTTGCTGTCTCGCATACAGGGTTATCATTACCATCTTTCTAAATTCCATATATATGTGTTAGTATACTGTACTGGTGTTTTTCTTTCTGGCTTATTTCACTCTGTATAATAGGCTCCAGTTTCATCCACCTCATTAGAACTGATTCAAATATATTCTTTTTAATGGCTGAGTAATACTCCATTGTGTATATGTTCCACAGCTTTCTTATCCATTCATCTGCTGATGGACATCTAGGTTGCTTCCATGTCCTGTGTATTATAAACAGTGCTGCGATGAACACTGGGATACATGTGCCTCTTTCAATTCTGGTTTCCTCGGTGTGCATGCCCAGCAGTGGGATTGCTGGGTCATAAGGCAGTTCTGTTTCCAGTTTTTTAAGGAATCTCCACACTGTTCTCCATAGTGGCTGTACTAGTTTGCATTCCCACCAACAGTGTAAGAGGGTGCCCTTTTCTCCACACCCTCTCCAGCATTTATTGCTTGTAGACTTTTGGGTAGCAGCCATTCTGACTAGTGTGAAATGGTACCTCTCTGTGGCTTTGAGTTGCATTTCTCTGATAATGAGTGATGTTGAACATCTTTTCATGTGTTTGTTAGCCATCTGTATGTCTTCTTTGTAGCTATCTTTCTAATCTGCAGCTCTGACTTTTTTCACCCAACTCCAGAGTCCTCACTGGTTCCTATGTGTGGAATTTCATCTCAACTCCTTTGTCCATCTGCCAAAATCTTTTTTGCCCTGAACTGTGTCCATCTGCCCAGGCTTCTCTCCTATAGCTCAATGAAATCTTTGACATACGTTTATATTTAAAAAACCATAAAAAAGATTTACAAAGTCATTAAGAATTCTATTCACTCAAAAGACATTATTCTATTCATCAGGAAAGTGAAAAGAATACTTTTCAAGCAGTGAAAACAAATCAACATGCAAAAATGTTAAAACCCATATTGAGTGAATAAATCAAGTTACCAAAGAATAAATACTGTGAAATTCAGTTTTATAAATCATAGAAACAAATAATAAATTTTTAAGGAATTGTGTTGTTATTTTTAAAAAAAATTTATATAAGTAATTTTAAAGATTTTAGAATCTGAAAGATTAACTGTGGTTATCTCCTAGTCTAAGGTAATGAGTATTTGTTTGCATGTACAATTATGAGAACAAACATACTATATTTTGCCTTTTTACACAGTTCATGGGGTTCTCATGGCAAGATACTATAGTAGTGTCAACCAGTCAATCCTAAAGGAAATCAACCCTGAATACTCATTGGAGGGACTGATGCTGAAGCTCCAATACGTTGGCCACCTGATTCGAACAGCCAACTCATTGGAAAAGACCCTGTTGCTGAGAAAGACCCTGTTGCTGGGAAAGACTGAAGGCAGAGGAGAAGAGGGTGACAGAGGATGAGATGGTTGGATGGCATGACCAGTTCAATGGACATGAACTTGGGCAAACAGGATATCGTGATGGACAGGGAGGCCTGGTGTGCAGCAGTCCATGGGGTCAAAAAGAGACAGACACAACTGAGCGACAAAGCCCAGCCCAGAACAGCAAACAAGTAACTGAGAGAAAATATTTTCAGTGAATGTAATAGACAAAGAATAAAGATATATAATAAACTACAAATTAAGAAAAGATAAATAATATCTCATATTCATTGAGATTACTTAGTATTGTTTCTTTATTACAAAAAATTCTTTACTTGTGTTATCTCATTTAGTCCTTCTAACACTCCTCTGAGGTCTATGGTATATTATTCCCATTAACAGATGAGGCAACTGAGACTCACAGAATTTAGTTAACTTACCCACTGTCATTGAGTTAGGAAAGGGTTAGCTGAGGTTAGAATACAGAAGTCTGACCCCAGGGTTGACTTCATTACTCAATACTACCAACAATCTTATGAAAAGATGTTACATTCACCAGCAATCTAGGAATTATAAATGAAACAGAAAACTATGCCCTCCGCTTTCCATTTATGTGATAGATATCAATTTTAGAATGGTCAATATAAATGACACTATCAAGTGTTCGGTTCAGTTCAGTTGCTCAGTCATGTCTGACTCTATCTGACCCCATGGACTGCAGCACGCCAGGCTTCCCTATCCCTCACCTACTCCTGGAGCTTGCTCAAACTCATGTCCATCGAGTCACTGATGTCATCCAACCATCTCATCTTCTGTAGTCCCCTTCTCCTCCTGCCTTCAATATTTCCCAGCATCAGGGTCTTTTCCAATGAATCAGTTCTTCACAACAGGTGGCCAAAGTATTGGAGCTTCAGCTTCAGCATCAGTCCTTCTAGTGAATATTCAGGGTTGATTTCATTTAGGATTGACTGGTTGGATCTTCTTGCTGTCCAAGGGACTCTCAAGAGTCTTCTCCAACACTATAGTAAAAAGCATCAATTTTTTGGCATTCAGATTTCTTTATAGTCCAACTCTCATGTCTATACATGACCACTGGAAAAACTGTAGCTTTGACTAGACAGATCTTTGTTGGTAAAGTAATGTCTCTGCTTTTTAATATGCTGTCTAGCTTTGTCATAGCTTTTCTTCCAAGGAGCAAGTGTCTTAATTTCATGTCTGCAGTCACCACCTGCAGTGATTTTGGAGCCCAAGAAAATAAAGCCTGTCACCTTTTTCATTGTTTCCCCATCTATTTCCCATAAAGTGATGGGACCAGAGGCCATGATGTTAGTTTTTTGAATGTTGAGTTTTAACTGAGCTTTTTCACTCCTCTCTTTGATTTTCATCAAGAGGCTCTTCAGTTCCTCTTCCCTTTCTGCCATAAGGGTGGTGTCATCTGCATATCTGAGGTTATTGATATTTCTCCTGGCAGTTTGATTCCAGCTTGTGCTTCATCCAGCCCAGCATTTCATATGATGTACTCTCCATAGAAGTTAAATAAGCAAGGTGACAATATACAGCCTTGACGTACTCTTTTCCCAATTTGGAACCAGTCCATTGTTCCTTGTCCAGTTCTAACTGCTTCTTCTTGACCTGCACACAGATTTCTCAGGAGGCAGGTAAGGTAGTGTGGTATTCCTATTTCTTGAACAATTTTCCAGTTTGTTGTGATCCACACAAAGGCTTTGGCATAGTCAATAAAGCAGAAGTAAATGTTTTTCTGGAACTCTCTTGCATTTTCTGTGATCCAGCAGATGTTGGCAATTTGATCTCTGGTTCCTCTGCCTTTTCTAAACCCAGCTTGATCTCTGGTTCCTCTGCCTTTTCTAAGTCCAGCGTGAAGTTCTTAATTCACATACTTTTGAAGCCTCGCTTGCAGAATTTTGAGCATTACTTTGCCAGCATGTGAGATGAGTACAATTGTGTGGTAGTTTGAATATTCTTTGGCATTGCCCTTTTTTGGTATTGAAATGAAGACTGACTTTTTCCAGTCCTGTGGCCACTGTTGAGCTTTCCAAGTTTGCTGTCATACTGAGTGCACCACTATCACAGCATCATCTTTTAGGATTTGAAATAGCTCAACTGGATTTCCATCACCTCCACTAGTTTATGTGTAGTGATACTTCCTAAGGCCCACTTGACTTTGGACTCCAGGTTGTCTGGCTCTAGGTTAGAGATCACACCATTGTGGTTATCTGGGTCATTAAGATCTTTTTGTATAGTTTTTCTGTGTATTGTTGCCACCTTTTCTTAATATCTTCTGCTTCTGTTAGGTCAGAACAAATGTTGATGAAAAGGAAAGGTGTAGATTGGCATAAATACTTAGAAGAATAGTTTAGGAGCATCTAGTAAGTTTGAAAATTCTTGGGTTGTAAACTCTGCCAAATTCACTGCTATGCATAAATCCTAGAAAAAAATATTTACCTATGAAGTGAGTGAAGTTACTCAGTCGTGTCCGACTCTTAGCGACCCCATGGACTGCAGCCTACCAGGCTATTGCGTCCATGGGATTCTCCAGGCAAGAGTACTGGAGTGGGCTGCCATTTCCATCTCCTATGAAGAAATGTTTAAATACACTTGTCACAGAATTGTTTAAATAATGAAGTGGCTCAAATGGTAAAGAATTTTCCTGCAATGCAGGAGACCTGGGTTCAATCTCTGCATCAGGAAGATACCCTGGAGAAAGAAATGGCTACCCAATCTAGTATTCTTGTGTGGGGAACTCAATGGACACAGAAGCCTGGCGTGCTGCAGTCCACGGTGTTGCAGAGTTGGATACAACTGAGTGACTAACACTTTCACACTTTCACATGGAGAAATGTCTAAATATATTTGTCACAGATTAAGTAGTGAAAAATTTTAAATGCATAATTGTTCCATAATAATTAGATGCAATGAAATGTGATACATCAAAATGCTTGTTACAAAATGAGTTAGACCTGTTTAGTATCCAATGGGAGATATCAGAAACATGATGTTGAATTAAATTTTTCAGAACAGAACTGATATCTTGATACCATTATAAAATTTCAAGTTCATAAAAAAACAATTGTATTTATTGATTATGGATAAACTTATATGTACGCTAAAGTTTAAAACACACTAAGTAGACTTCAATTTAATGATAGCAGTTGATTCAGAGGAGCTGAGTTCAAGAGCATGTCAACTTTATTTGTAACTATTTAGAACTGAACATGGAACAACAGACTGGTTCCAAATAGGAAAAGGAGTACGTCAAGGCTGTATATTGTCACCCTGCTTATTTAACTTGTATGCAGAGTACATCATGAGAAATGCTGGGCTGGATGAAGCACAACCTGAAATCAAACTGCCAGGAGAAATATCAATAACCTCAGATATGCAGATGGCAACACCCTTATTGCAGAGAGGGAAGAGGAACTAAAAAGCCTCTTGATGAAAGTGAAAGAGGAGAGTGAAAAAGTTGGCTTAAAGCTCAACATTCAGAAAACTAAGATCATGGTATCTAGTCCCATCACTTCAAGGGAAATAGATGGGGAAACAGCAGAAACAGTGTCAGACTTTTTTTGTTTTTTGTTCCAAATCACTGCAGATGGTGATTGCAGCCATGAAATTAAAAGACTCTTACTCCTTAGAAGGAGAGTTATGACCAACCTAGATAGCATATTAAAAAGCAGAGACATCGCTTTGCCAACAAAGGTCCATCTAGTCAAGGCTATGGTTTTTCCAGTGGTCATGTATGGATTTGAGAGTTGGACTATAAAGAAAGCCGAGTGCCAAAGAATTGATGCTTTTGAACTGTGGTGTTGGAGAAGACTCTTGACAGTCCCTTGGACTGCAAGGAGATCCAACCAGTCCATCCTAAAGGAGACCAGTCCTGGGTGTTCATTGGAAGGACTGATGCTGAAGCTGTAACTCCAATACTTTGGCCACCTGATGTGAAGAGCTGACTCATTTGCAAAGACCCTGATACTGGGAGGGATTGGGGGCAGGAGGAGAAGGGGATGACAGAGGATGAGATGGCTGAATGGCATCACTGACTCGATGCACATGAGTTTGGGTGAACTCCAGGAACTGGTGATGGACAGGGAGGTCTGGCGTGCTGCGATTCATGGGGTCGCAAAGAGTTGGACACAACTGAGCGATTGAACTGTACTGAACTGAGCCTTGTTTTTATAAAAGGAAGAGAAAGACTCAGGCTAAATATGGCAAAATATCGATGTCTTTATTTTTGATGTGAGAAAATGGAATCTTTGCTTTATTTTTTTCCATAATTTCTATCTGCATATTTCTGACTCTATCTGACTCTGTTTGCTGCTGCTGCTGCTGCTGCTAAGTCACTTCAATTGCATCTGACTCTGTGCGACCCCATAGACGGCAGCCCACCAGGCTCCCCCGTCCCTGGAATTCTCCAGGCAAGAACACTGGAGTGGGTTGCCATTTCCTTCTCCAATGCATGAAAGTGAAAAGTGAAAGGGAAGTCGCTCATTGGTGTCTAACTCCTAGCGACCCCATGGACTGCAGCCCACCAGGCTCCTCCCTCCATGGGATTTTCCAGGCAAGAGTACTGGAGTGAGTGGGGTGCCATTGCCTTCTCCAGACTCTCTGTTTACATACATATAAATAAACAGAGAGATTCATACAGATAGATAGTCATACACAATTGTATTTTTCTTCATGAAATGTACCTTTTTTTCTGAAAAAAAAAAAAAAAGTGAGATTTAGAATGTAAAACCAGGGACTTCCCTGGGGATCCAATGTTTAAGACTTTGCCTTCTGATGCAGGGGCTATGGATCCAATACCTGGTTTGGGAGATAAGATCTACTTAACTTGTGGTCAAAAAATCCAAACATATAACAGAAGCAATATTGAAACAAATTCAATAAAGACTTTAAAAAATGTCCACATTGAAAAATCTTTAAAAAATAAATAAAATGTAAAACCAGGTAAGAGACAGTTTCACAAGCTGAGTTCAGACCAGGTTATTAGTTATATTTTCCCAGAGATATGTCTAAAATAATTCTAACTTGCATTTTATAGCACTAAGTACAAAAAGCAATGCTAATATTACTGCGAGTGCTTGTTAGACGGTAATGAAAGACTGTTCCTGCATAATCTGTCTACTCTTTGTGTCATCTTCATCCCCCAACACTTTATACTGTAGAAAGCATGTATGCATGCTAAACATTTGACTGTGATTGTATTGAACTGATATAAACTTGCATAGGAGAAAACCCAGGGAAAACAGTAAAGTAATGGCCTTGAACCATATGGACATAGTCCTTGTAAAAGAAAACCTTTGCTCTCAATACTCAACTAAGTGGTTGGGTGGTAGCAGCTGAAAATGGGGAAAACTTCAGTGTATGAGTGGCCTTGCCCTTTCTGTGTATCTCATAGACATAGAAAGGTTCAAGTTGGTCAGAACTGATGTATGAGACCCACCAAGTCTGCCCATGATTCTGGACAACTCTGAAACATCCCAGATTATTGAGCTGTCCCTTTGTGGCCAAGCACTTTCAGAAAGGCCCTCTTTACATTATTCTTCTGGAGACTGTAGATAATGGGGTTGAGGAAGGCAGAGACAACATTGCAGAAAAGGGTCAGCTTCTTGACCCTCTCTGGGTCATACCAGGACCCAGGCCTCATGTACATGATCATGGCTGTCCCACAGAACATGGTGACCACAGTGATATGGGAAGAAGACGTGGAGAAATACTAGAGTCTCCCCTGGGATGAACAGATTCTTAAGATGGAGGCAAAGATGTGAACACATGAGGCCAGGATGAAGGTGAGTGGGACCAAAGTGCCTCCAACATACTCTGCTTGAGGTGGGCCATGGGGATGACAAGTCAGGACCACCCAAGTCTCTCACCTGCAGCCCCTCCCTCAGCTTTTCTAAGACCCTTCCCCCCAAGTTGGACTCCAGATTTTCCAGGGTCCTGAGTTGTTTCTGCAGCCTCTTCCTGAGCTGCAAGGTGGTGGAGGCTGAGTGAGGAATAGAGAATCCTGATTCTCAGTCTGGACATCCTTCCCCTGTGGATTCCTTCACACTCGGGATAACCCCTGGAGAGTCTTCCCTTGTTTCTGAGTTACAACAGTGATCGTATTCATCCAGGAGTGTTCATAGACATAGGAAGGCAGAAAGAAGATAATGATTACCCTCTAGTTCCTTCCACATGACAAAGAAAATTTTAGTTTGTGCAAGTTTCTAACTGTTTCCTATCCTTACATGATAATGGATTTGTTTTCTCACCTCAATGATATCATGCTTTACATACACTTTTATCATGGCAGACACTTGAATGACTATCCATTTCCCCCTTCTTTGCTGAGAGAACCATCCTCTGGCTGACAACCCTTGTTAAGTGCAGTGAACACATCATGGACAGTCCAAGCCTAGATGGCAGCTCTGTTTTTCCTTTCCCAGAATTCTTCTCAGTGAGAGCAGTCAGATAACCTGGTCCTTTCCAGCAAGACTCAAGAGGAACTCAGCTGAGGAAGGTTAGTGAAATGTTTATTTCTCTA
Source organism: Redunca redunca (assembly GCA_006410935.1). Lineage (NCBI taxonomy): Eukaryota > Metazoa > Chordata > Mammalia > Artiodactyla > Bovidae > Redunca > Redunca redunca. The sequence continues at coordinate 207,518 of SJYQ01002985.1, forward strand.
AAAAAAGGAATAGAGTCATACAAACCCCTTCCCTCAAACTTCCTTTCTTTCACCACAAATGAGATGGCATATCTGGAAATGGGCACCTAACTTGCTACCATGAAGAAAAGGCTCAGAGAACCATAGGGGTCCTCTCACTAACATTCTCCATCTGTGAACTAATATAAGACACTGTTTACCTCAAGACTTGTTATGTGAAGAAATGAATTCTTGTATATTAAACCACTGTTAGCTGAGTTTCCTAGTGTTTGAGGGAAATCCTAATGAATTAAGTGTTCTGCCTCTGAAAAAATGAACATTATATGACAAGCATTCTACCCTGATCTCAGGCATTCAGCCACCAGAACTGTGAGAAATAAATGCTTGTTATTTAAACCACTCAGTCTGTGGGATTCTATTATAGCAGCCTGAGCTGGCCAAGACAGAAGTCAAGGTGGCTAGAATTCAGAGCAGAGCAGTGGAGAGGCAAGCTGCACAGAGAGTGAATGCAGGAGTCTGCTGAAGGCCCCTCTCCTGTCTTTAGATGAGGGCTGATCAGTGCATGCGTGTGAGGAAACACCAGAGGATGAGGGGATGCTAAAAGATTAATAAGGGAATATCATAAATAACTTCATCCCCAAATTAGATAATTTCAATAAAATGAGTAAGTTCATTGAAAGATGATAACTGCCAAAGCTCATCTGTAAAGAAATAGGTAACCCGAATAGTCATAGATCTAGTTTTTTGAATTGAATGTGGAGTTAAAACCTTTTCACAGAGAAAACTCTAGACCTAGATGGATTTACTTGTGAATTCTACCAGTCCTTTAAAGAAGAAATACTGTTGCTGAACCAAACTTGGGACTGCATGCCTGTGCAGTAAAGAAAGTCTACTGACACGGGGTTGTGGTGAAGGAAAGTACAGTGTTAATTGCAGGGGCCAAGCAAGGGGTCCAGGCAGCCAGTGCTTAAAAGATCTGGACTCCCTGATAGTTTTCAGGGAAGGGTTTTTAAAGACAGGGTGAGTGGGAAGGTTGGTAGAGTGCATGATTACCTCGTGGGCATTCTTCAGATTAGCTGATGGTGAGGTAATGGGAGTCAACATCATCAACCTTCTGGTTCCAAACCAGCTGAGAGCTTGCTTGTGGGCAGCACACAGTTAACTTCTTCCACCTGGTGGGGGTTTCAGTATCTGCAAAACAGCTCAAAGGACATGGCTCAGAATATGAGCTATAGTCCTTCAGAAGGAACTAAAAGTCCTTAACCTTGTGTAGGCTAAACTCTTACTAGTTTGTCTTGCTTGACTTTTCTCCTTTGCTTCTTCATTTTCTCACTTCTCTGGTTAAATTTATTCTCTGAAACTCAAGGAAGGCCTAGGAAGCTAAACTTTTGCTACAAACAAGAGGCAGATGGAGGACCTGGAGGGGTGGGAGGGTCTGTCCCTGAAAGGTCCAGTAGCATCCTGCTTAGTTATAATACTTCCAAGTCTGCACTAACTCTTTTAGAAAAGTTAAGGATGAAGGAATTATTCACAATGCATTCTATGAGGCCAGCTTCTCTCTGATATGGGAACAAAGATAGTACAAGAAAAGTAAATGACAGACCCATATCTTTCATGAAAATAGATGCAAAAATTCTTTTTTTTTTCTAAATTTATTTTTTAATTGGGGGAAAATGGCTTTACAATGTTGTGTTGGTTTTGCTGTGTAACAATGTAAATCAGCTATATGTGCACATATATCCCCTCTCTGTTGAGCCTCCCTCCCCTTCTTTTTGAGCTTCTCTGGTGCCTCAGATGGTAAAGAATCTGCTTGCAATGTGGGAGACCTGGGTTCAATCCCTGGGTTGGGAAGATGCCCTGGAGGAGGGCATGGCAACCCATCCCAGTATTCTTCCCTGGAGAATCCCCAGGGACAGAGGAACCTGGCTTCATCCCCTTGCTTTATCCCATCCGTCTAGATCATCACAGAGTGCCATGCTGGGCTCCCACTTTCACACAGTGACTTCTCACCAGCTATCTATCTTACACATGGTAGTGTGAATAAGTCAGTGCTACTTTCTCCATTCACCCGACTCTCTCCTTCCTCCACTATGTGCACAAGTCTGTTCTCTATATCCTCCATTTCTCCCCTGCAGATAGATTCATCAATACCATTTTCCAACAAAATTTTAGTAACTTGAATTGCACATATGTTTTAGAAAGGTCAGTGCACCATGGCCAACTATTAGGTGAAGAGAAACTAAACTGAGAGGCAGAGAAGGGTACTGGGGTGAAAACAGGCTTCAGAGGGGTGCAGGTCATCGTTCCAGCCCCATCTGGACCATTTCCCAGCTGTGTGTTCTTGGAGGAATGGTGATGATGTGGATCAGGATGGTGTCTCCCATTTCTCAAGCACATGTTAGGTTCATGGTGTCAGATGCTTAAACACTTCCTCTCTTTTAATCCTCAGATCGATCATGTGAAGTTCATATTATTACCATAAATAAAGTCATAAATATCCAAATATTCATATATTTATCCAGCTGAGGCATGTGTGTGTGAGTGTCAGTGTGTGTCTGTTAGTCACTCAGCTGTGTCCAACTCTCTGCGACCCCATGGACAGTAGCCTGCCAGGCTCCTCTGTCCATGGAATTGTCCAAGCAAGAATACTGAGATCTTCCTGACCCAGGGTTTTAACCCTGGTCTCCTGCATTGCAGGCAGATTCTTTATTGTCTGAACCACCAGGCAAACTGAGACTTAGAAAGGTTAGTAACTTGCCTGAGTTTCTAGTAGAGACCAAACAGGGATTTGAACCCAGATCAGGATTCAATGAGACAACACTAAAGAGTCGTCATAGCACTACCTGGCACATTAGACAAACTTCCTCACCTGCTTATCTATTTAAGAAGGTTCAGTCCTTTCTTTGAACATTGACTATCTGCTTGAGAGCCCAAGAATGCCAGATAAAGAGGCCCACCATCTTTAAGGGAGGAAGGAAATTACCACCACACAGGCACTGTCCCCTCCCACTAGCTTGAGAAATGTGTGGCCTTGGCAGGAGTCCTCCACTGTGAATTCAAGCCCTTGCTACAGGGTGTCTGGGTGTCCCTCCAGAGAACTACACTAACCCTTATACTGCTCACTTTTTGCTGTCAGTATAAGACATTCCACTGACCCACTTCTGTGCTCATACCATAACCTGTGCTGAGCATCTTACAGGCACCTTCTCAACTCTCACAGCACTGATTTCTGTCAAGACTCAGGAAAGGAAAGTGACAAGGTCATATGGCTAGGAAGTAGTGGAGTTACCATTCAATCACCAATCTGTCTGGTCTTTTGTTTTCTGCATTGCACAAGAAAGACTGCTCTTTGCCTTCTGGGGTTTCAGGACCTAAGTCCAGAAAAGGGAATGATGTAGGAAACAAATTGTCAAGAGGGAAAATATATCAAGATTGATGACTGTATCTTGGATATTGTAAGTAATGTCCCTGTGAACAATGGGGTGAATGTATCTTTTTGAATTAGTATTTATATCTTTTTTCAGGTATAGTCTGAGGCCAGAAAATGTGATGTCTCCAGTTTTGTTCTTTTTTCTCAATATTCCTTTGGCAATTCAGGGTCTTTTGTGATTCCATACAAATTTTTATATTATTAAAATTAAATTTAAATTCTGTTAAAAATTGATGACTATATTACATAACATCTACTGCATGTTCTCTCAGAGAAGGCGGTGGCACCCCACTCCAGTACTCTTGCCTGGAAAATCCCATGGACCGAGGAGCCTGGTAGGTTGCAGTCCATGGGGTCGTGAAGAGTCAGACACCAGTGAGCGACTTCACTTTCACTTTTCACTTCCATGCACTGGAAAAGGAAATGGCAACCCACTCCAGTGCTCTTGCCTGGAGAATCCCAGGGACGGGGGAGCCTGGTGGGCTGCTGTCTATGGGGTCATGCAAAGTAGGACACGACCAAAGCGACTTAGCAGCAGCAGCAGCAGCATGTTCCCCAGATAGGGCTGCTCCATATCAGGTATATACCAGGTTCATGGCCTCCTAATCTAGGAAATCATACAATGTGCAAACTCAGACAAATTTTGAGAGTGAAAGGGATGGTTTAAACTACTTATAGGAATTAATTGATCTATAATAGGCATAAACCATAACTGTCCCATAAAAACTAGGGTATGAGATCAACCTACCCAATTCCATCCTTGGCTAGCCTACTGTCTTCCCACAGTTGGGACCAAGCACTATGGCTGATGAGTTTGAGCAAGATCTGTGAGTTGGTGGTGGACAGGGAAGACTAGCGTGCTGCAGTCCATGGGGTTGCAAATAGTTGGACACAACTGAGTGATTGAACTCAACTGATCTATGTCTGATACTTGTTAGCCCTAAAATTCATGTTACCTGGATGAATGTGCTATTTCTCTAGGGACCTAAGCATTCTGGCCCTTTGCTCTGAGATAACATCCAGGTAGCTTAGCTGCCAGTTTATCCAACTTTATGTTCCAGTTACATAGATACCAACACGGCATTTTTTGGTCTTTGCCTTGGGAACCAGTCCTTTAACATGACATACTCCTTCCAGGACCCCTCCCATAGTAGGACTCATCCAGTTCTGTGCTCAGTTCCCATGCAGTGGCTCAGGCCTTCCTCCTACAGACAGATACCCTTTTACCACTAAGTGTCACTTGACCTGGATTCATCACTGACCTCTACCAAGGTAAAAGTATTGCCCATTGGCCTTAAGTCTTCCAGTGCCCTTTCACCTTCATCACCACACCCTTCAGAATTTGAATTCTACTTTGCAGGACTGGACTGTCTCTAACAGGGGGTCATTGCCTCCTACCCACGAGATAGGCTCCTATCCAGTGAGCCTGCTGTCCTGCAGCAGTTAATGAGGCCAAGCCACTCTGCTGTCTTTTTCTCCCAGAACTTTGTTGAGGAAGGTGGCCTTCCAGTGGGTCTGAGGAAATCTGTGCACCTGTCTTGGCCTCTGACCACCTGATTCCTACACTCAGCCTTGCAGACACTCCGCAGTCTGACTACATACCCTATAAATCAGTACTACACTTTGGCCATAAACAGTCTACAGTGGAATGACATGGAATCTAGCAGATACAGGTTCAAATCCCAACTACACAATTTGCTATGTGGTGTGAATAAGCCCCTTAATTCTCTTAAACTCTCTATGCCTCCTGACCTATCAAATAGCTTACCTACCTTCTTGTGAGGATTAATCATACGTAACGCCCAGTGTAGCATCTTAAAGAGTAAATGTTCAATAGTACGTGGTTGTCACCATAGTCAGGTTTGATAACATTTATACTGCAGTGAGGAGTGTGGCCTTGGATAAGAGTAGGTTTCAACAAATGAAAGTTATGAGGTCACTAATAAGTATTAGCGGCATTTATACTGTCTATATCCAAGCCTCAGTTTTATCTCTGTTCCATAAGTGGCCTTGGATAAGATGAATATGGACTTAAAAGACAAACAAAATTGCTTCAGAAGGAAACAGAGCACACTGTTTTAGTACTGTCCCTGCATCACACAGGGATGTAGCCACTCAACCGTAAGACTCCTCCCTCCTTGAAGTCTCAGTGGGAAGGAATTTCAGCCCCTATATGGAGATTTTGGAAGGATGCCTGGCTCACTAACTCCAGAAGTTGAGCCCAAAATGCCTTGGGGGCATTAAGCTTCCTGCCTGTGCCTTTCACCCAGCCCAGTGGCTCTATGCTGCATTTACCAGCATGGGCAGGAGATCTTCAGGGCTTTCAGGGACAGGAAATCTACTCTCCAACCCCATGCTGATAGGAAGGAAGCCCCTGGGTCTGCCTGCTAGAATACCCTCCCTCCAGGGATGCTATACATTTGACACACTTAATAATTGCGCAGATCTCCCCAGTAGGGCCACCGTGCAAAGGAGAAGGGGAGACTGCTTTCCACTGCACCACCGAGACCAAGAGACACCAGACGAAGGCTGCTGCAGGGGTGAAGGGGGCAAAGAATGGTGCACTGTTTACTCATAAGTAGGACTGAGGGATAAGCTAGGTGAGTTTCCTTCTTAGGGCACCCCCAAGAATGGACAAGGGATCACCCTAGTCTTCTCTGTCCCACTCCCCGGGGGAGGGGGAGGGGGCTCCTGCCCTCATAAACAGACAGGAGAAGAATCTCTAGCACAACTCCATGGCCATTTTCAAAGTGGCCCTCAGGAGCTCCACCTACCCCCATTCCCTAAATGGGTCCTGGGGCACTCTGGTGGACCCCTGCAAGGGATCTTCTTTCTTCTTTAAAAAAAAANCTTAGTTGCAGTATGTGGGATCTAGTTCCACAACCAGGGACCAAACTTGGGCCCCCTCCATTAGGTGTGAGGAGTCTTAGCCATGGGACCACCAGAGAAGTCCCTCTTCTTTTCTTCTTGTCTACTAGAAGAGCAGAGGCTGAGAAGGATAAACGAAGGGTTGGCAGGAGGAGAGGAGGGCAGATATTAAAAATGGAGCTCTCATAGTTTAAAGGCCTGATGTAATTGTTCCTTCACAGGTGTCTTTGAGGGAGGCAGCAGAAAGAGCAGTGCTGAGAGCCTGGCGAGCTGTGCACCTAGATAATCTCGCATGAGGCCTGGGACTACTACTCATTAGCTTGGAGGAAGGCGAGTCTGCTCTTAAAGCAGAGAAAACTAGTCCTGGAACAGGGCTCCAGAAGAAATCTGTTAAATATCGTGGAGAGATAGATCCAATGGACACAGCTTCTGCCTGTAGCCTGCCTAGGAAGACAATACACAAACCCCACAAGACTGACTGGTCAGGTGAGGAGGAGGGAACCCCAAACTGGGCTTTGAGGGCTGGTGGAATATAAGGAGGAAGAAGGGATCATGGGAAACATTCCAACAGATAAACTGTTCAAGGAAAGAATGGCGAGATTTGCATGACGTTTGTGGCAGGTGCTGAGAAAGCCAGGTAGCTTGGAGGATCTGTGGGTCAGGGAGGAGGGGCCCCCAGGATGCTCAGATGAGGATGATCTGGTGGTCACGCTCTTAGCATCATGGCTCAGAACTCTCATTGAGCCGCAGAAGATCCTATAGACTTGAAAACTGGTCAGAACCAGAAGAGAAATGTCTTAGTATAGTCTAAGGAGGCATGAGAATGGGCATGAGAGATGAAGCAGTATCTGCTGGTGGGTGGACCAGGAAGGCAGGCTAGTGAGGGGCTCCTGAGAAAGCCCAGATCTGGATGTGGACTAGTGAGATGGAGGATGTGAGCCTCTTCCCATTCTCATCCCTCATCCTTCTGGCTTTAGAGTTTGCTGTTTGCACAGCTGACAAATCTTGTCTTTTGAATGTGACCCTTCTCAAAGTCCAAGACGCTGAGCTTCCCTAGTTCTCTTCTCTTCATAAGCATTCCTGACCTGAATCATTTTCCTTCTTCTTCCACTTATTTTCGTCCAGTTACTGGAGTTCCCTAAAGCTCAGCACAAAAATATCACACCGTCTTCTTTTGCTCATAGCCTCAGACAACGTCTTCATCCCTCACCCTTCACCAGAATTCTGCAGCAATCAGGCCTATGACTATGAGTCTTGTTTTCAGGGCTGTCCTCTGGAACTTAGATGCTTGAAAATGTCATGATGGCTACTCAATTCTCCCCTCACTGCTACTTCCACTAAGCCTCCCTTATGTAAATTGTTATCATTTATTGAGCACTTTCAATAGGCCGGATGTATTTCACACAAACTCCATTCTGGAGGAGGTATTACAGATAAAGCACAAGGGACCTTGAGAGGCTAAGTGACTTAGGATGGGTAAAGAGGATACGAGATGAAGGTGTGTTGACACCTGAGTCTATGCCCTGGTCTCATGTCTCCAACTCCTGGAAGGAATCTCCTGCTAACACAACCCTGTTCAGCTGACTGCTTGGCCCAGCCCTCCTCTTGGTTCTCATGACACTGATGCAATCACAGGTCTCCAGCCAGACATTCCTTGGACCAAAGAATAGAGTCCCTTGGAGTCATCAGTTACCCAAAATTACACCGTGAACTAGGTGCAGAGATAGGACCAGCCCCCACTCTTCTGATTTCCAGAGTCCTCCCATTTATACCAACCCTTTTACTTGTCTAGTGTTGGTATTTTGCAAAATTTATTAACATAGGGTATCTCATATGCCTCTTTCTATGACCCTGTGCCGTGGATGTTTCATTTCTAACAGATGGGGACACTGAGGCCAATGAGGGTGAAGGGACTTGCCCAAATTCACACAGCCCTCGGACATTTAGGAAGAGCCGAATTTAAAATGTTATCATAGACTGTAATTATAAGGATTCGACAGAATATCCCACAGATATCCAATCACAGACCTCAGGGCAAGTTAGGAATCAAAATCACTCTTTCCGTTTCTCAGGGCTGTGAGGTCTCTGCTCTCTCCTTCCCAGCATGTCGGTTCTCATCTCTGTAAGACCTCCACTGTTCTCTACAACTCCAGCTTACCTGTGACTTCGGGTTGCCAGCACAGCAGCTCTGGGTTGACTGTACCTCAAGCACTGACGGCCCAGTGACACAGACTTTCAGTGTCATCATTTAAAATTTTCAGCAAAGAATTGTTCTCCAGACCAAGACAAGTATATGCACTTGGAAGCAGTTAGCAGTGATCAGAGGCTGGCTGGGTTCCCCTGCTTCAGACATAGCTACCCAAAGCCTTGCCTTCTATAGATGAAGGTGGGTTCCAGGGCAGGACCTGTGAGCACCCTAGTCTACTACACCTTTTCACCCAACTCAACAAAGATTTGACTGAATCTCAAGCTACTGTGCAAGGGGCTGTGCGTGGCTCTGGTTCAGTCAGCTGCGTCCTCCTTCCCCGAAGGCTGAGGACAGAACAGACTGGTCTTTGTCTCCTTGATAGGCAGACCACCATGCAGAGCCTTGGCAAGGAGAACCACAGTTCCGTGTCTGAGTTCCTCCTCCTTGGCTTCTCCAGTGAGTCTCAGGTCAGAATGGTTCTGTTCACACTCTTCCTTATCCTCTACTTTATCACCATTCTAGGCAATGGACTCATCATCACCCTGATCTACTTGGATATACACCTCCACACACCTATGTACTTCTTTCTCAGCATCCTCTCCCTGGTAGACATGAGCTATGTCACCACCACTGTGCCCCAGATGTTGGTTAATCTGGTATATCCAAGGAGGACCATTTCCTGGGGAGCTTGTGCAGCCCAGATGTTCATCTTCTCAATCCTGGGCAATGCTGAGTGTGTCCTCTATGCCATTATGGCCTATGACAGGTATATGGCCATCTGCTTCCCCCTTCACTACACTCTACTGATGAGTCGTCCTATTTGTATCAGGATGGTCGCAGTCTGTTGGCTCATTAGCATGGCTGGGGCGCTGATCTATACTGTCTTCACCATGCGTCTGCCTTATTGTGGCCCCCACAAGATAAACCACTTCTTCTGTGAGGTCCCTGCTGTCCTGAAGTTGGCTTGTGCAGACACACCCCTCAATGACCGGTTGGACTTCATCTTGGGCTTCATCTTGCTTTTGATACCACTTTCCTTCACCCTGGTCTCTTATGTTTGCATCTTTGTCTCCATCTTAAGCATCCGCTCACCCCAGGGGAGACTCAAGTCCTTCTCCACATGTGCTTCCCACATCACTGTGGTCACCATGTTCTATGGGCCAGCCATGATCATGTACATGAGGCCTGGGTCCTGGTATGACCCAGAGAGGGACAAGAAGCTGGCCCTTTTCTACAATGTTGTCTCTGCCTTCCTCAACCCCATCATCTACAGTCTCCGGAACAAAGATGTAAAGAGGGCCTTTCTGAAAGTACTTGACCAGAGAGGGACAGCTCAATGACCCAGGATGTTTCAGAGTTGTCCAGAACCATGGGCCGACTTGATGAGGCTCATGTGGTATCATGAAAGTACATCAGGTCTGGCCAGCGTTTCTGGGTCTTTGAGCTTCCCAACAAGGGTGAGGTCACCCTGAAGTTCTCCCCACTGGTTGGAAAATTTTCAGCTACCACCACCTATAGACTCAGTCGAGGATTTAAGATGAAGGATTTGACTTACAATAAGTATGCCCTTATGGTCCAAGGTTATTGCTTTATTGTTTTTCCTTGGTTCTCTCCTCCACTCTGGAAAATTATGTCAGTTCAATATATCATGGCCAAGTGTTTAACATGCATATGTGCTTTTCAATGGTGTAAAGGACTGGGGGTGAGGATGACAAAAAGAGTAGACAGATTATGTAGGAACAGTCTCACGTTACTCTCTGACAAGCACTCAGAAGTAATATTAGCATTGCTTTTTGCACTTGGTGGTATAAAATCTAAGTTAGAGTTATTTTAGACATATCTGTAGAACAATATGGCTAATAATATTCTTCAACTTGTGAAACTGACTTAGCTGATTTTATGTTTTAAATATCACCTTTATTTTCAGAAAAATAAATATACATTTCATAAAAGAAAATACATGTATATATATATATATATACACCTGCATCTTTTTTTTTTGGCTCTTCTTCATTATGTGTCTTTGGCTGAGTCTGCACTGTGGCACATGCACTTCTTTAGTTGTGGCACACGGGTTCTGTAGTTGATGCCCGGGTCTTAGTTGCCCCGTGGCATGTGGGATATTACATCCCTGATCAGAGATAGAACCTGGGTCCCCTGCATTGGAAGCATGGATTCTTAACCAGGACCAGCAGGAAAGTTTCCTATGTATCTCTCTTTTTATGTTTATGATATAATGAGATATCAGACAGAGTCAGAAATATGCAGAAAGAAATTATAGAAAAGAATATAACGAAGACCCTGATTTCTCACACTCAAAATAAATACGTTAGTATTTTGCCATATTTAGTCTGAGTCTTTTTTATACTTTAGAAAAAGATTAAATAATTACAGATAAAATTGAAGTGCTCTTTGACTATTTCCAGCTTCTCTGAATCAACCGCTTTTATTAGATTGAAGTCTATTCTCTGTGTTTCAAAGCTTTTGCTTACATGTAATCACATCCATAACCAATAGACAAAGTTGTTTTTGTATAAACTTAACACTTTATAATGGTATCAAGATATCAGTGCCACTGTGAAAAAATTTAATTCAGCATCATGGTTCTGACATCCCCCACTGGATACTTAAAGGTCTAAATCATTCTCTTAAGAAGAATTTTAAGCATTTTACCACATCTCATTTATCTAATTCTTTATCACTGGACATTTGTTTACTTCTAATTTTTTGCTGTTTAAATAATATTATGATAAATTTCTTTGGACACTTCTCCATATGTAAAAATTTTTCCCAAGCTGTATGTATAGGAGTGAATGTAGCAGTTTTTAGAACTTTCCAATTTATTAAATACCCCTAAATTATTCTTCTAAGTACTGATACCAATCTACAACTTTCATTCTCATCAACCCTCGATAATGTTATTTATCTAAACCATTCTAAAAGAGTCTATCTCATAGATGGAAAGTGGTGGCATTTTTTTGTTTCACTTATAATCCCCTGATTGCTAATGAATTTAACATCTTTTCAAAAGACTGTTGGTAGTATTGTATAGTGAAGTCAGCCCTGAAGTCAGACTTCTGTTTTCTAACCTCAGCTAACCCTTTACTAACTCAGTGATGATGGGCAAGTTACCTAACTTCTGTGAGTCTCAGTTTCCTCATCTGTTAATGGGAAGAATATATTATAGATCTCAGAGGGGTGTTAGAAGGATTAAATGAGATAATACATGTACAGCATTTAGCATAATAAAAATAGTAAGTGTTCAATGAATACAAGATATGTTTACTTTTTCTTATTTACAGTTCATTAAATATTTTGGCTATTGTTCTTTCTCTATTACATGCACTGAAAATATCTTCTTGGGCACTTTCATGGAGGTTCAGTGACTGGACCTCTGTACTCTAGTGCAGGCAGCCTGGGTCCAGTTCCTGGTGGAGGAACTAGATTCCACAGATCACAATTAAGAGTTCACATGCCTAAGACCTGGCACAGCCAAATGTATAAAAATTGAAAAAAAAAAAAAAAAGAAAACATCTTGTCCGAGTCTATTACTTGTTTTCATTATTGCAAAAGTAGTATATATGTATTCTGAAAACTTTGCATTTATAAATACAAACAAAAAACTGTTACCTTAGATTTGGAGATAACTACAATTAACATTTATTTATTTTCTGCTTCTTTTTTATTTTTTAAATTATGAAAGTATGATAACACACTTATAGGAGACTTGGAAAATACAGAACAAAGTTACATATATTTCCACTATATATTACAATCATTTTTAAGTAGATAAATTAAAAATTTTAGTTGGAAGAAATAACAAGCTGTCAAAAGTTAATAGAATGAATATACAAAGAAGCAGAAGGAAATAGTAGACCTGAAAATCACTATGAGCCAATTCAACATGATTAAGATTTAAACAATTTTCACACAACAGCAGGATACAAATTCTATTCAAGTCCCCTTAGACTAAACTAGGAGACACTGGAACATATCCAGGGACATAAAACAAGGTACAAACATTTCATGGCCTAAAGGTATTGAAATTATATAGAGTCTGTTCTCTTATCACTATGGAACTATGTTAGAAATCAATATCAAAAGATATTTGATAATTTCAAGTGCAATGTGACACTTACCAAGAGAGATCTTTGACTTTGCCACTGAAAGCTGCAATAAAGTTAAAAGTTTGAAAAAACATAAAGGGTGATTGCAAAGAAGAAAGCATTTAAATAAGAAATTAATATCAAAATGAGATTTTAATATTAAAGATACTTTAAAAATATGTATTTGAAACTTAAATGTCTGCTTTTAAATGTTGTGTGTATCTAAGAAGCCATAACAAGAAAAATTAGAGATATTTGTAAGAAAATCAAAATGAAAAGAGAATTTATCAAATTTGTTGCATGCAGCTGAAGCTACTCACTGCAACTAAATACAATGCGAAATCTTGAATAAGATATGAAAACAAACAGTGGACACTAGCATAGAATTTCATGCAATGTGAATAAAATCTGTACTTCAGTTAACAATACTGTATCACATGTTAATTTCCTATTTTTTAACTTATTTATTTTAATTGGAGGCTAATTACTTTACAATATTGTGGTGGTTTTTCCCATACATTGACATGAATCAACCATGGGTGTACATGTGTCCACAGTCTTGAACCCCCCTCCCAACTCCCTCCCCATCCCATCCCTCTGGGTCATCCCAGTGCACCAGCCCTGAGCGCCCTGTCTCATGCATCGAACCTGGACTGGCAATCTGTTTCACATATGGTAATATACATGTTTCAATGCTATTCTCTCAAATCATTCCACCCTCACCTTCTCCCACAGAGTCCAAAGTCTGTTCTTTACATCTGTGTCTCTTTTGCTGTCCCGCATATAGGGTCATTGTTACCATCTTTGTAAATTCCTTAATATATGCTTTAATATACTGCATTGTTGCTTTTCTTTCTGACTTACTTCACTCTGTATAATAGGCTCCAGTTTCATCCACCTCATTAGAACTGACTCAAATGCATTATTTTTAATAGCTGAGTAACATTTGAATGCAGAGTTCAAAAGAATAGCAAGGAGAGATAAGAAAGACTTCTTCAGTGATCAATGCAAAGAAATAGAAGAAAACAGCAGAATGGGAAAGACTAGATATCTCTTTAAGAAAATTAGAGATACCAAGGGAATATTTCATGCAAAGATGGGCTCAATAAAGAACAGAAATGGTATGGACCTAACAGAAGCAGAAGATATTAAGAAGAGGTGGCAAGAATACACAGAAGAGCTGTACAAAAAGGATCTTCACAACCCGGGTAATCACGATGGTGTGATCACTCATCTAGAGCCAGACATCCTGGAATGCTAAGTCAAGTGGGCCTTAGAAAGCATCACTACAAACAAAGCTAGTGGAGGTGATGGAATTCCAGTTGAGCTATTTCAAANAAATTAGAGATACCAAGGGAATATTTCATGCAAAGATGGGCTCAATAAAGAACAGAAATGGTATGGACCTAACAGAAGCAGAAGATATTAAGAAGAGGTGGCAAGAATACACAGAAGAACTATACAAAAAGATCTTCATGACCCAGATCACAATAGTGTGATCACTCACATAGAGCCAGACATCCTGGAATGTGAAGTCAAGTGGGCCTTAGGAAGCATCACTACAAACAAAGCTAGTGGAGGTGATGGAATTCCAGTAGAGCTATTTCAAATCCTGAAAGATGATGCTGTGAAAGTGCTACACTCAATATGCCAGCAAATTTGGAAAACTCAGCAGTGGCCACAGGACTGGAAAAGGTCAGTTTTCATTCCAATCCCAAAGGCAATGCCAAATAATGTTCAAACTATCACAAAATTGCGCTCATCTCACATGCTAGTAAAGTAATGCTCAAAATTCTCCAAGCCAGGCTTCAACAGTACGTGAACCGTGAACTTCCAGATGTTCAAGCTGGTTTTAGAAAAGGCAGAGAAACCAGAATTCAAATTGTCAACATCTGCTGGATCATCAAAAAAGCAAGAGAGTTCCAGAAAAACATCTATTTCTGCTTTATTGACTATGCCAAAGCCTTTGACTGTGTGGATCACAATAAACTGTGGAAAATTCTGAGAGAGATGGGAATACCAGACCACCTGACCTGCCTCTTGAGAAACCTATATGCAGGTCAGGAAGCAACAGTTAGAACTGGACATGGAACAACAGACTGGTTCCAAATAGGNATATTGTCACCCTGCTTATTTAACTTCTATGCAGAGTACATCATGAGAAATGCTGGGCTGGAGGAAGCACAAGCTGGAATCAAGACTGCCAGGAGAAATATCAATAACCTCAGATATGCAGATGACACCACCCTTATGGCAAAAAGAGAAGAACTAAAGAGCCTTTTGATGAAAGTGAAAGAGGGGAGTGAAAAAGTTGGCCTAAAGTTCAACATTCAGAAAACTAAGATCATGGCATCTGGTCCCATCACTTCATGGCAGATAGATGGGGAAACAGTGGAAACAGTACCTGACTTTATTTTTTTGGGCTCCAAAATCACTGCAGATGGTGATTGCAGCCATGAAATTAAAAGATGCTTACTCCTTGGAAGAAAAGTTATGACCAACCTAGACAGCATATTAAAAAGCAGAGACATTACTTTGCCGACTAAGGTCCATCTAGTCAAGGCTATGGTTTTTCCAGTGGTCATATATGGATGTGAGAGTTGAACTGTGAAGAAAGCTGAGTGCCGAAGAATTAATGCTTTTGAGCTGTGGTGTTGGAGAAGACTCTTGAGAGTCCCTTGGACTGCAAGGAGATCCAACCAACCAGTCCACCCTAAAGGAGATCAGTCCTGGCTGTTCATTGAAAGTACTGATGTTGAAGCTGAAACTCCAATACTTTGGCCACCCGATGTGAAGAGCTACCTCATTTGAAAGGACCCTGATTTTGGGAAAGATCGAGGGCAGGAGAAGGGGACGACAGTGATAAGGTGTTTGGATGTCTTCATCGACTCGATGGACATGGTTTTGGGTGGACTCCGGGAGTTGGTGACGGACAGGGAGGCCTGGTGTGCGGCAGTTCACGGGGTCGCAGAGTCGGACACGAATGAGCGACTGAACTGAACTGTATATTCCACTCGGTATACATGCCACGGCTTTCTTATCCATTCATCTGCTGATGGACATCTAGGGTTGCTTCCATGTCCTAGCTATTGTAAACAGTGCTATGATGAACATGTGGTACATGTGTCTCTTTCAGTTCTGGTTTCCTCAGTGTGTATGTCCAGTAGTGGGATAGCTTGGTCGTATGACAGTTCTGTTTCCAGTTTTTAAAGGAATCTCCACACTGTTCTCCATAGTGGCTGTACTACTTTGTATTCCCACCAACATTGTAAGAGGGTTCCCATTTCTCCACACCCTCCCTGGCATTTATTATTTGTAAACATTTTGATAGCAGCCATTCTGACTGGCATGAGATGGTACCTCATTGTGGTTTTGATTTGCATTTCTCTGATAATGAGTAATGTTGAACATCTTTTCAAATGTTTGTTAGCCATCTGTATGTTTGGAGAAATGTCTGTTTAGTTCTTTGGCACATTTTTTGATTGGGTCATTTATTTTTCTGGAATTGAGCCACAGGAGCCTCTTGTATATTTTGAGATTAATTCTTTGTCAGCTGCTTCTTTTGCTGTTATTTTCTCCCATACTGAAGGTTGTCTTTTCATCTTGCTTACAGTTACCTTCATTGTGCAAAAGCTTTTAAGTTTAATTGGGTCCCATTTGTTATTTTTGCTTTTATTTCCATTACTCTTGGGGGTGGGTCATAGAGGATCCTGTTGTGATTTATGTCAGAGTGTTTTGCCTAAGTTTTCCTCTAGGAGTTTTATAGTTTCTCATCTTATGTTTAGATCTTTAATCCATTTTGAGTTTATTTTTGTGTATGGTGTTAGAAAGTGTTCTAGTTTCATTCTTTTACAAGTGGTTGACCAGTTTTCCCAGCACCACTTGTTAAAGACATTGTCTTTTCTCCATTGTATATTCTTGCCTCCTCTGTCATAGATAATGTGTCCATAGGTGCGTGGATTTATCTCTGGGCTTTCTATTTTGTTCCATTGATCTATATTTCTGTCTTTATGCCAGTACCATACTGCCTTAATGACTGTAGCTTTGTAGTATAATCTGAAGTCAGGTAGGTTGATTCCTCTAGTTCCATTCTTCTTTCTTAAGATTGCTTTGGCTATTTAAGGTTTGTTTGTTTTTTTTAATTTCCATACAAATTGTGAAATTATTTGTTCTAGTTCTCTGAAAAATACTGTTGGTAGCTTGATAAGGCAGAGAAGGCATTGGCACCCCACTCCAGTACTCTTGCCTGGAAAATCCCATGGACGGAGGAGCCTGGTGGGCTGCAGTCCATGGGGTAGCTAAGAGTCGGACACGGCTAAGCGACTTCACTTTCGATTTTCACTTTCATGCATTGGAGAAGGAAATGGCAACCCACTCCAGTGTACTTGCCTGGAGAATCCCAGGGACGGGGGAGCCTGGTGGGCTGGCGTCTATGGGGTCGCACAGAGTAGGACACGACTGAAGCTACTTAGCAACAGCAGCCGCAGCAGCAGCCATGTTTAAAAACAACTGGACTATATATCTTTCACTTTTATTTAGTTTGGTTCACTTTTTTCTATTTCATATTCAGTACTCCCATTTCATTTAGTTTATGTTTCACCATTGAGGATAATGTTTGCATTGGGTTTATCATATATGGCTTTTATTATATTGAGGTATGTTCTTTCTATGTTTGCTGTGGGTTTGTCATATATAGCTTTTATTATGTTGAGGTATGTTCCTTCTATTCCTACTTTCTGGAGAGTTTTTATCATAAATGGATATTGAATTTTGTCAAAGGCTTTCTCTGCATCTATTGAGATAATCATATGGCTTTTATCTTTCAATTTGTTAATGTGGTGTATCACACTGATTTGTGAATATTGAAGAATCCTTGCATCCCGGGATAAAGCCCACTTGGTCATGATGTATGATCTTTTCAATGTGTTGTTGGACTCTGTTTGCTAGAATTTTATTAAGGATTTTTGCATCTATGTTCATCAGTGATATTGGCCTGTAGTTTTCTTTTTTTGTGGCATCTTTGTCAGGTTTTGGTATAAGGGTGATGGTGGCCTCATAGAATGAGTTTGGCAGTTTACCTTCCTCTACAATTTTCTGGAAGATTTTGAGTCAGATAGGTGTTAGCTCTTCTCTAAATTTTTGGTAGAATTCAGCTGTGAAGCCATCTGGTCCTGGGCTTTTGTTTGTTTGAAATTTTTTTATTACAGTTTCAGTATCTGTGCTTGTGATGGATCTGTTAAGATTTTCTATTTCTTCCTGGTTCAGTTTTGGAAAGTTATACTTTTCTAAGAATTCATCCATTTGAGATCAGCACCCTAGAGAAGACACACAGCATACCTGAGATGGCGCTCTTGTGGCACTTCCAGGAAATCAAGCAGCTGGGGCTGGGGAGGCGATAAGACACACTGTACACCTGGAATAGTGCACTCACAAAACATCTGGTCGCCTGAGCTCCTCGGACCCGGGAAGCGCACAAAACAAGCCCAACCGAGTCTGTGTCTTTGTGGAGTACCCAAGAACCTGAACCTGAGCAGCTTAGACCTGGGAAGAGCACACAACCCAGGGCCCACTCTGGACAGTTTCCCTTCAGAGCAACCTGGAGCCTGAGCAGTGTAGAGAGGGAAAGCACAGGCACCATGAGCTGGGGCAAATCCAGTGTGGTCCATACACTGCAAGTAGTCCCCACACACACTAGGGATATTTGTTTGTAGTGTTCCTCCCTCCCCACAGCACAACTGAAAAAATGAGCCTAAGTAAGTGACCACCTTCGCCTCCTTGTGTCAGGATGGAAATTAGACACTGAAGAGACCTGCAAACCGAGGAAGCCAAAATAAACAAAGAAGAGGGAGTTGCTCTGGAAGTGACAGGTGCAACAGATTAAAACCCTATAGTTAGCATTGACTGTTTTTTATTTTTACAACATAGTATTTCTTTATATTTTCAGAATGGGATCAGAAGTTTCAAGCCTCATTCAATTTTTTTTTTAAATCACTAAGATAATAAGCTTTCTAGACTTTTAGCAGTAATGCATGCATGCTCAGTCACTCAGTTGTGTCCAACTCTTTATGGCCCTATGGACTGCAGCCTGCCAGGCTCCTCTGTCCATGGGATTCTCCAGGCAAGAATACTGGAGTGGGTTGCCATGCCCTTTGCCATTAGCAGTAATACTAGATGCCAGAATAAATGGAACTACATCAAAGTATTGAGTGAATATAAATTAGAAATCTAGCATTCTATTCATCTTAGTCAAACAAATGAAACCAGAAGGTCATAAAACTTTTAGCCAGGCAAAAATTCGTAAGTTTTCTAAAA
>SJYQ01002985.1:226691-239976 GCA_006410935.1 Redunca redunca
GCATTTGTATTTTTCAAAAAATTCCAAGATAATTCTAATGTGCATCTGGATTTTAAAAAGTGATTACTGGTTTTTCTATTAAACGGTAGTTTTAGTGAGATAGAATTCTATTATCTTCTGTTGACCGATTATGATACAATTGTATTAAAATGAGTAATAGTTACATGGGGCTTTTCCTGGTGGCTAAGAAGGTAAAGAATCTACCCACAAAGTAGGAGGCCTTGATTCGATCCTGGGGTTGAGAAGATCCCCTGGAAAAGGGAATGGCTATGCACTCCAGTATTCTTACCTGGAGAATTCCATGGACTGAGGGGACTGCTGGACTATAGCCCACAGGGTCACAATGAGTTGTACACAACTGAGCATCTAAAACACAAAGGCAATCACAATCGTAAAAGAGGTTTATCAGTTTTCACAATCAATAGCCAGACAAAAAAATAAAAGATAATTACAATTGCAAGCCATAATGGAAACATGATTAACCTAACAGTATAAAATAATTACATACAATTTAGGGGTTAAGTAGAGTGATGTGGTAAGTGGAAATGCATACATACACATATTTTCATCCACCCAGCCTGTCTATGTCTTTTGGTTGGTGCATTTAATCCATATACATGTAAGGTAATTATCAATATGTATGATCCTATAGGATCTTCCCTGGTGGCTCAGAGGTTAAAGCGTCTGCCTCCAATGCGGGAGACCTGGGTTCGATCCCTGGGTTGGGAAGATTCCCCTGGAGAAGGAAATGGCAACCCACTCCAGTATTCTTGCCTGGAGAATCCCATGGATGGAGAAGCCTGGTAGGCTACAGTCCACGGGGTCGCAAAGAGTCGGACACGACTGAGCGACTTCACTTAGGCCTTACTCACTTACTTATGATCCTATAGACATGAATTTGAACAAACTCTGGGAGATAGGGACAGGGAAGCCTGGCATGTTGCAGTCCATGGGGTCTCAAAGAGTTGGACACAGGTTAGTGACTTTTATTTTTTGTAGGTCTTTTTCTTCTCTTGTGTTTCCTGCCTAGGGAAGTTCCTTTAGCATTTGCTATAATGCTGGTTTAGTGGTACTAAATTCTCTTAACTTTTGCTTGTCTGTAAAGCTTTTGATTTTTCCATCAAATCTGAACAAGAGTCTTGCTGGGTAGAGTATTCTTGGTTACAGAGTCTTCTCTTTCATCACTTTAAATATATTGTGGCATCCCCTTCTGGCCTGTAGAGTTTCAATTGAGAAATCAGCTTATAGCCTTCTGGGTGTTTCCTTGTATGTTATTTGTTGTTTTTCCCTTGTTGCTCTTAATCTTTTATCTTTATCTTTAATTTTGGTTAGTTTGATTATTATCTGTTCAGTGTGTTCCTCTTTGGGTTTATCCTGCCTGGGACTCTCTGTGCTTCCTGGACTTGGCTGAATATTTCCTTTCTCATGTTAGGGAAGTTTTCAGCTACAATCTCTTCAAATATTTTCTCAGGTCCTTTCTCTCTCTTCTCCTTCATGCCTATAATGTGAATGTTGGCGCATTTAATGTTGTCCCAGAGTTCTCTCAGGCTGCCTTCACTTTTTTCAGTCTTCTTTCTGTTTTTCAGCAGTGATTTCCTGCATTCTGTCTTCCAGTCATTTATCTGTTCTTCCACCTCAGTTATTCTTCTATTGATTCCTTCTAGTGTATTATTCATCTCTGTTTGTTTGTTCTTTAGTTCTTCTGGGTCTTTGGTAAACATTTCTTGCATCTTCTCCATTGCTTTCCCTAGGTCCTGGATATCTTCACTATAATTATTCTGAATTCTTTTTCTGAAAGATTGCCTATCTCTACTTCATTTAGTTGATTTTCTGGGATTTTAGCTTGTTCCTAAATCTGGGACATAACCCTCTGTCATTTTAATTTTGATTAACTTTCTGTGATGTGGTTTTCATTAGGCAGCTGCCAGATCGTAGTTCTTCTATAATCAACAATCTTCTACAAGCCTCTTAGCCTCATTCACCAGAGAATCAAGAACCATAGTTAACATTTCAAGGTCTAATTTTATTAAGTGCTTTCATTAATATTTTTGAAGAAACATAATTCTTAGATAATTTATTATTTGTTTCCATAATTTTTAAAATTGAGTTACACAATATATACATTCTTTTGTAGCTTGATTTTTTTCACTCAATATAGGTTTTAATATTTTTCCATGTTCATTATTTTCACTCCTGAGAAGTATTCCTTTCATTTTTTTTTGATGAATAGAATAATGACTTTGAACAAATCGAATTCTTAATGAACTCATGAGTCTTTTCCTTATGATTTTTCTTAGATGAACATTCGTCAGAGGCTTCATTGAGCTGCAAGAAGGAAGGCTGGAGTGATGGACAAGATTCAGAGCAAGAAAGATTTTGACATCTGAAATAAGGAGTTGAGACTAAATTCCACAGGTGGGAACCAATGAGGCCTTTAGGACAGGGGGAAAAAAATCAGAGCTGCAGACTAGAAAGATGGCTACAGCCACCATGTGGATGTCACAGAACTGGAAACCCTTGTTCCTTGAGGTAGACAGTTTGGGAGAGGGCTTTTCAGGCTGGTCCAGTAGAATATGAGGAAAGAAACAGCCCTCCAGAGGTGTGAGGAGTCCCCTGGACTGGCGCTTCCCTTTGGGGCAGGTAAAGGCCTTCAGCCCTGAGGGTCTCAGAGGGAGCTGAAGTCAGAATTGCCTGGACATGGATGCCACGAAACCCTGAGCTCCCCTTGAATGGAAGAGGGGATGGCCTGGTCAGTGCTGCAATGGACTCTGTTCTGGGGTCAGGATCAGGAGAGTGGGGAGCAGGAGAGAGACCATCACCTAAAAGGAAGCACTCAGCACTCTGTGTGGTCACAGGCATGACCAGTAAGGAGGAGAGGGAAGAAACTTCATCTGGGGAGTATAGAGTGCAATTGGGACTAGAATGAGCCAAGTGGCCCACCCTAAGCAGCCTGCTGTCCCAGGAGCTAACCTCTTGGGCTCCACTCTCATCAGCTCTCCCCTGTTGGCTCCCAGCTTTCACCTCAAGTCCCAGTCTGGCTCCTATGGGGAAATACCTGGCCAAGAAACAAATGTAACTCCAGTTCCCCTGGGGTGTGTGTGGGCAGGGGACTTTCTCATGCTCAGGAAGGATGGAGCCTGAATTTTCTTTTGCCCTCTAGGCAGGACTGAACTCCTCCCTACCCCTTGGTCAGAGACATCACAAAGGACACTCCAAAAGGTTTCACCACTGCCTCACTCAAAATTGCAGGAGGTAAGTTCTTCCTGTAACCTGTCTGAAGTCCTTCGTGCTACAGACCTTGTGACGTGAAGGCCACACTGGGAGCCTGGTCCCTTCTCTCCTTCCTGAGAAGAGCTTCTTACCAAATACTTGAAATGACAGAACACACCCTCACAGGGCTGAAACCCAAGAGGCACTGGGTAGTTTCAACTCTTCATGGGCATTGTTATTTACTAGATACAAAAAAAGTACCATGTCCCACATCAAATATAATTAATATATCACTTCCAATATGATTATATGTGGGTTTAATGAGTTGCCACTGACTAACTGATAAAATGTTGTATTTAATAGAGAACCACTTTTTATTCTGTGGGGTCCCTATCTTTGAGTCGATAATATCTTTTGTGACTCTAATATGTCTGTAGACTAAAGCTTTAGGGCTCTAGAAAGTTTTCCTACAGTTTTTAATGGATAAAACAGCCCTTGAGATGCACCCTGGCAGAAGGAGAGGACAATTTCATGGCCTTCATCACCCTACACCTCCCAGGGGGCCTCATTTTTTTTTTTCCTGTGAAAGGAGGAGCAGCTGAGAAAAGATCCAGCCCTCAGGGTCCTTCCTGAGTTCCCAAGCATGCCTCCTTTCCAGCATCCACACTCCTGTCCCAGATGAGCCTTACGTTCCCCCTGCTCCCTGTAGGCCTGCCGAAGGGCCTAGTCTGAGCAGGGGTGATGCTCCTGAGTGGGAGCCTGGGGCTTCCGCCCCAGCAGGAAGGGACTGAAGGAACTTAGCTCCTGGCTAGAGTCCTGGGGCCACAGGTCGCCTAGGAGTGGTCCCTTGAGACTGAGGGAGCTTTGCCCACAGCTCCCTTCCCTGTATGGTTATAAGCTCAGGACAGCAGTACCCACAAACATTCTGGGGAGCAAGCCAGGCTGCAACTGCCCGCCGCCCCCAGACTTGCAGGAAGCTACAGGTAGGACCTGGCCCATTGTTCCTGCTCCCCTTGCTTTCTCTCCCCACATCTATGTGAGGATCTCCTTGGCTGAGTCTGCCTCTTTCCCTCTTTACATCTATCTATTCCTTCCTCTGTCTCTGGGTCTATTATTATCTATCTATCTCTCTTTCTGCCTCTCCTTCTCTTTCTTACTTTCCATCTCTCTCCATGTGTCTCCTTCTGCCTCTTTTTCTGTTTTCTGTCTCTGGGCTTTCCTGCCTCCAGAGATTTTACTTCATCTCTCTGATCGTCTTTCTGAGTGTATAGCTCTGGTGTTCTGGCTGACTGGATCTCCAGCTCACTCTGGGCCTTTCTTTTTTTCTGGCCTCTTGACATTGGTTTACTGCTTGCTATGCCACTGGATTTGCCTGTAGCTCAGTCATCTCCAGCTTCCCTGCTTCTCTCCTCTTCTCCTTGCTCCGTACCTGCCTCTTGGACTCACAAGGATCATCCCTGCAGGGTTTCTCTGGGTCTCCCCCTGGAACCCAGTTCTCTGCCCTCATCCTCCGCTGTCTGTGAATCTCCCTCACCTTCCGGCTCTCTCTGCTTCCACCCTTCTGTTCAGCTCTCCCTTGCCTGCAGTCACCCCATCTTCTTGCTCTTGCCCTCCCCTCCATCTCCTTCTCTCTCCCTGGGAGACTGGTCTTGCCCCTGCCTCTCTCCACCTGCCCTGTGGATTGCCTGTCTCTGTTTCCCCCTGTCTGGCCTCTGCAGGCTCTTTGCTGCTCCAGTTGCCCTGCTCTGCCCTCTGGTGCCTTTTTCTCGCAGGCCTGGCTCACAGAGCAACTTCCCAGCTTTTCTAATATTCCTTCCTGTGTTCTCCGTTGTCTCCCTGTATCTTTCTTCATCTGTGTCTTCACCATGTTTTGTCCCCCTGACTCTCCAACCGGGTCTCCATGTCTTTTGCCCCTTTCCTCTAGTCTTTTTACTTCTTCTTTCACAAAGAGAAGAAACAATCTCCCACCTTTTTCCTCCTGCTGAGCCCCCTCCTTCTCCTCCCACTGATGTCAGTTATACTCCCAGCATTAATTTTCTTCTCTCCCTGTCTGTAACCCATATGCAGATTCTGGTTCTCTGTGACTCTCTCCATCTTCTTCCCAATTGTGTGTGTCTCTCCCTCCCTTCGGGGCCTCTCTATCTTTCCCCATCATTCTCTGTGCTTTTGTTTCTTTCTAGTTTTGTCTGTTTATTGGACATGACTGAGAGACAGAGCATGCACTGGGTCATTTTTAGTCCCTGCAGGCCTGTGACGATGCTGGAGGAGGGTATGGGCAGGGAGAGCTGGAGAAAGGAGAAGGGAGGAAAAACATATCTTCAGAACTTGACAGAACCATGTATTATTGCAATGAACCTCCTGTTTTATTTCACAGATGAGAAACAATTACTTGCTCAGAGTGACAGCAGTAAACAGCAAAAGTGAAAATTCAAAATTACTTTGAGTCTTTTGTCCCCTAGCTTGTGCTCAAGAGAGTCGGTATTTGAGTAAAAGATAAGTATAAGGGTTCAAAATGAAAACGAAAACAAATTTTCTGTGATTTCTATTACATCCTAACAAGAAGCCAAGGCTGGCATCTCTAGCCCCAGATCCAGCCAATTTGGAATCTGGAGGTTTATCCTTACAAGGACTTGGCAATCACATGATTCATTTCTGTTTTTTCACTGGTCACAGGTCATTATCACACCTGGAGTGGCAGGGTCAGAACCTGAGGTTCAGAGAGTTCAAGCAACTGGCCCTTAAGACACACAAGTCAGCCAAGGAAAGTAAAGGTAAAACCCAGTCCCCAGGCTCTACTTAGGGCAAAGACACAAACTCATCAAAGGTCAAGGTGTCCTTAGGGGGCAGAGTCCTGTCAGCTACATCTCCTCTACCCTCACCCTGAAATGACAAGCTGGAGGTAAAAACTGGGCAGTTTCTCACCAACCGGGACCTGTTCAATTATCTTTCTCTTAGGACCTATTTCTTATCCAAAACACTTTTATCTTAAGCAGTAACAGTACTTGCGTTGAGCTATATAAGCTGATTCCCAAGTGTAACTCAATGGCAGAGATGAGCTCAGACAAAAGGAGAAGCTCTCCCTTCCGTCCTCTTCCAATCTTGTCTAGGTCCAGCATGTCTTCCTCCATCTCTGATCTTTCACTCTCATATCCATCCTTTTACCTAGCTGGTCTGAACGAAGAAGTTGAATCCCTATATATTCCATCTTCACAGTATCATTGGGGGCTTCCCGGGTGGCCCAGTGGTTAAGACTCTGCCTTCCAACGCAGCTCTCTCCCAACATGTCTCATTTTTCCCTAGGCAAAATTCTTAATGGTGAAGTTACATACTGTCAAATTTTCTTGCAGAAAGATTACAGTCATGTATTTCCCATATGAGTTTTCATATCAATATACAAGAATGTCTCCTTTACTGTAAACTGGATGCCAGGCATTATCATTTTAAAAGAATTTTTGCCAATGTATAGGTTCAAGGCTCTTTCATTGATTTTTAACAGGCAGTCTTTAAACTTTTGTGGGTTCATTATTCATGAATCTCTTCTCTTGTGAGTTGATTATTCATATCTCAGTTTTGGTTATTAGTCTTTTCTTTGTGAAGAAATGACCTTTATATTCTAATCATTTTAATAACTTGTATACCACATTGTTGTTAATGTTCAGTCACTAAGTCATGTCCAACTCTTTGCAACTCTGTAAATGGCAGCATGCCAGGCTTCCCTGTCCTTCACTGTCTCCTGGAGTTTACGCAAATTCATGTCCATTGAGTCAGTGATGCTATCCAACCATCTCATCCTCTGTCATCTCCTTCTCCTCTTGCCCTCAATCTTTCCCAGCATTAGGGCCTTTTCCAATGAGTCAGCTCTTCGCATCAGGTGGCCAAAGTATTGGAGCTTCGGCTTCAGCATCAGTCCTTCCAGTGAAAATTCAGGGTTGTTTCCCTTTAGGATTGACTGGCTTGATCTCCCTGCTATCCAAGAGACTCTCAAGAGTCTTCTGCAGCACCAGAATTCAGAAGCTTCAGTTCTTTGGCACTCAGCCTTGTTCATGGTCCAACTGTTACATCCGTAAATGACTGCTGGAAAAACCGTAGCTTTGCCTATATAGACTTCTGGTGGCAAAGTGATGTTTCTACTTTTTAATACAGTATCTAGTTTTGTCATAACTTTTCTTCCAAGGAGCAAGTGTCTTTCAATTTTGTGGCTGCAGTCACCATCTGCATTGATTTTGGAGCCCCAAAAAACAAAATCTGTCACTGATGCAACTTTTTCCCCATCTATTTGCCATGAAATGATGGGATCAGTGCCATGATCTTAGTTTTTTGAATGTTGAGTTTTAAGCTAGCTTTTTCATTCTCTTCTTTCACCCTCATAAAGAGGCTATTTAGTTCTTCTTCACTTTCTGCATTAGAGTGGTGTCATCTGCATGTTTGAAGTTGTTGATATTTCTCCTGGCAATCTTAATTCCAGCTTGTGATTCATCCAGCCCAGCATTTAGCATGATGTTCTCTGCAGAGAAGTTAAATAAGCAGACTGACAATATACAGCCTTGATGTACTCCTTTCACAATTTGAAACTAGTCCATTATTCCATGTCTGGTTCTGTTACCTCTTGACCTGTATACAGGTTTATCAGGAAGCAGGTGAGGTGGTCTTGTATTCCTATCTCTTTAAGAAGGCTTTAGTCAAAGGCTTTAGTGTTTTCAATGAACCAGAAGTAGATGTTTATATGAAATTCCCTTGCTTTTTCTTGTATCCCACATATACAACTATTATTCTTTTTTAACTTAAAGAAAAAAATATTTTTTATATTTATATTGTCAAAAATAGTTATTTTTCTTTTTTACTTTTCTTCCTTTATTCTTATGCTTAAATGAAAGAATGAAAACACTGAATAGTGGCATTTAAGTAAGGGGTATGCAATGAGCATAATGCAATTGACATAATGTGGAGACGGGGAAATTCAGGAAGCATCAACTTTCTCTTTACCATTAAGTAGATCAGTTTTCAAACTGTGACCCCCAGCATGTGAAGACCCTGGGAAATTGTTAGAAATGCAAATTCTCACTCTCCAACCCCATCTTCCAATTCAAATCTCCTTATGACACGCAGCAGCAGCATCTGACATGCCTTCCAGGTAATTCTGAAGCACAGTGAAGTTTGAAAGCACTGATTTGGAAGCATTGGATTCGTGGCTCATGGCCCAGGTAACAGGAGTAAGGAGAGTCTTAGAACAGGGAGACAAGGGGAGATGGAAGGAGGTTCCAAGAAGTAGACCAGTCTCCAGTCACCTGCCTTCTGGCTGGGAGCTATATAGGAAGAAGTGTTGCACAGATAACTTAGGAACTATACAGCATTAAATGTCCATTAAAAAAAGAGTTTTATGTTCTGTGCTGCATTATAAATCTTTCCTTTTACCTAGACTTTTAGGACAAGTCTTACATATATCATCCTTGTGTTAGTGAGGTTTGGGGACATGATGAAGAAAGAGCATAGGGATGAACCACTGAAAATTTCAGTACCCACACAAGAAAGGCAGCAAGGTGGGTCAAGGATTCAATGAGATGAAGGATTTTAGAGTAAAATGACCTGGGAATCACAAGGAGCCCTCAAAACTACTGAGTAAATAGACAGCAGGTCCGATGAGGAGCTGTGTTGCTTTGTTTGGTTATTGGAGGATAAAGGTCAACACCAAGAGGCTGAAGGAATTGAACAATCAGTTGATGCTTAAATAAATATTCACCCATATATTTTTCCAAGATTGTCTTACTATATTATTTCTTGCATTTCACTCTTTAACATATTTAGAATTTATCTTGGTAGATTGCATGAAATCATTTTCCTGCCCATATCATTTATAACTCTTCCTTGCCCCCTTGATTTACAACAAATAGCAAGCATTTGGCAAAAACTATGTTGAATCAATGCATAATTAATGAACAATGGTAAAGTTTTGTTCACCAGAAAAAGTCTAACATTAATGATAATCCTAACAGTGATGAAAAGCTTAACCCATTTTATGAGTGTAATAGTTCTAATCCTGATCTTTAAACCAAGGTTTAGAAACCTCTGTTGTTCCAAGAGGAATCATAAATGGAACGAATAAGTCTGAGAAAAGCAAAGCTGGCTCTGGAAAGGAAGAGACAGAATTGAACACAGCACCCAGCATTTCCTTGACTTGGCCTTCAACATTTCATTACCATGACTGTAACTTAATCCAGAACCAAATGCTGACACCACTCAAACTACTACAGGGACCTCTCCAGTAGTGCCCCATCTGCTAGCCCAAACTTCCTGTTAAGAAACATAAATGAAAAAATGAGTGTGAAATTTCCTTGGTACCAAAACCCAATAAATTACATATCCCTCAAAATCTTTAAACAGGCAGATCACAATGCAGGAGCTTAACCATTCAGCTGTGACAGAATTCATCCTGTTGGGCTTTGCCTCGAACCCCAGGACCAATCCTCTGCTCCTCACCTTCTTTCTAGTCTTTTACCTGCTGATCCTTGTGAACAGCCTCCTCATCACCCTCATCCACCAGGACACACGCCTCCACACGCCCATGTACTTCTTCATCAGTGTCCTCTCCATGCTGGACATGTGCTACACCACCACGACGGTGCCCCAGATGATCGTGCATATTCTCAGCAAGAAGAGAGCCATCTCTTTTGCTAGATGTGTGGCCCAGATGTACCTCTTCCTCTTCTGTGGAATCACTGAGTACTGTCTTTTCTCCATCATGTCTGTGGACAGGTATGTGGCCATCTGCCACCCTCTCCGGTATAAGGTCATCATGAGCCACTGGGTGTGCCTCCTCCTGGTGGGCATCTGTGCAGCCTATGGTGTGGTGGGTGGTCTGTCCTATACCTTCTTTGCTATGCGCCTTCCCTACTGTGGCCCTAATGAAATTGACCACTACTGCTGTGAGGTCCCTGCTATCCTGAAGCTGGCCTGTGCAGACACATCCCTCAATGATTTGGTGGACTTCATCACAGGCTTCAATGTCATTGTGGTCCCACTCTCCCTGATTGTCCTTGTCTATGTCAACATCTTTTTCACCATCATGAAGATCCGCTCAGCGCAGGGGCGGATCAAGGCCTTCTCCACCTGTGCCTCCCACATCACTGTGGTCACCATGTTTGTGATTCCATGCATCATCACGTACATGAGCCCTGGCTCTGACTCCTTGTCAAACAGTGGCAAGAAAATGGCCCTTTTCTACAACACTGCCACAGCCTTCCTCAACCCTGTCATCTACAGCCTGAGGAATAAGGATGTGAAAAATGTTTTCCTCAAACTGATGGGAAAGGGCAGGGCCCCAGAGTGACACTTTAAAGATTAAGATCTGGAAAATCTTACATGAGAGTGCACACTCACCAACTCCATGAAGACTCTTCCATAAGACCTGGAAGAGATGGTCTCCATAAAGCTAACCATTCAATTCTCCAGTAGGAGAGAACAGGGTGTTTGGCAATCAGCATTGTCTATCGTACTGTGGTTTGAGACAAAGACGATCCAGAAGATCTAACACAGTGGTCAAGAGCCAGGACTCTAGTGCCAGGCAGACCAGGATGACACACTTGGTTTTATCAATTATGACATATGTGAATTTTTTCTAATAACATAATTAATCATGTGTTTTTATTTATTAATTTTTTGGCATGTGAATTCTTACAGCTCACTTAACTCCTTTAAGGTTTGTATCTTTCCCTCAGAGGGAAGTTGTAATGATTAAATGAGATAATACACAAAATGTTCTTCGTACAGAGCCTGACATACATTAATTTTTTAGGAAATGTTAGTTTCAATTTTCAATATCTTTTACTCATGGATGAATTATCAACCCTTAAATGGCCATGATCTTTCTGGTTAGTGGCAGTAACTGAATCCCTAGAGAGACACTGAAAAAAAAGGGTGATGGAGTCGGAGAGTGGAAGAAGGAAGAACTCAGAAACTGTGAAGTGGAGATTTTTATGGTTGGAAAAGAACTTGAGAAGGATGAAATGAGCCTATATGTACCTATCGATAAGCTGTGCCAGTTAGAGCATCTGGGATCAGTTGAAGTTATTAGTATCTTAGAAAGGGGCAAAATTTTCCTTTATGACCATTTTTTTTCTGTTCTCATATTTTTCTCTCTTCATTTCTCCGGTTTTTTTCTAATGACATCCATTTTTAAAAACAATAGCCTCTCTGGATAATCGCTAGGAGAAGAGATTCTGCACTCTTAAGGATGAGAGAAATTAGAGGATGAATACAATGTTGACCTCCAGATGCAAAATTTAGGGAGTTCAGAAAGAGGTTAAAAATTCAGTGGAGGTTTTTTGTTCTCTTGTCTCTTGCTTGAAGGGACTTTCCCCAAAACAATGTTTATTTCTCATAGAATCTTTACAAATATGAATTGTTTTTCCCATGTTTCGTCAATCTGCAGGGTCACGGTACAGGGCATCACCCGTATTAACTGACTGCTGGCTGCCACAGGAACTTCAGAACACAACAAAGCAATTCCTCTGATGTTCTAGAGACATGTCCTGTAAGCTAGCATGGAGCCCCTTTGCGTTTTTCCCAACCTCTTGCTGATGTACACTGTCTATGAAACTCCTTACAAAAAAAATCAGCTGGGCTTGCCAAAAAAATATAACACGAATATCTGTTCCCTCTGTAACAGGCCAGGCTCCATGTTAAAGGTGCAGGTTCACAATTCCCCAAAGCTATTATCCAACCTCACCATCAGAGCATTGCATAATATGCAATTATGCAGCCAGAGCATTGCATAAATAATGAAGCAAAATTAAAGGCAAGTAGCAACACAAAGCATATAACTGCAACATACTTATAGACACATGAATAAAATCATTAACACAAAAGAAGCTCTTACAAATTGGTAAGAAAAATATATACACTTAGGAAAACTGGCAACAGATATGACACTTTATAAAAAAGAAGTCCAAAAAGTTAATAAACATATGGGAAAATCATACCATAATAGGCACCAAAGAAACACAATTTAAAATATCAATGATTTTGCCACACATCAAAATAATAATAATAATGATAATTTTTATTTATTTTTTTAATTTTTATTTTAACTTTATTTTACTTTACAATACTGTATTGGTTTTGCCATACATTGACATGAATCCACCACGGGTGTACATGCATTCCCATATATAAACCCCCTCCCACCTCCCGCCCCATAACATCTCTCTGGGTCATCCCCATGCACCAGCCTCAAGCATCCTGCATCCTGCATTGTACATAGACCAGCAATTCTTTTCGTACATGATAGTATACATGTTTCAATGTCATTCTTCCATCTCACCCCACCCTCTCCCTCTCCCCCAGAGTCCAAAAGTCCGCTCTACACATCTGAGTCTCTTTTGTTGTCTCGCATACAGGGTCATCATCACCGTCTTTCTAAATTCCATATATATGTGTTAGTATACTGTATTGGTGTTTGTTCCATCCATCTCATTAGAACTGATTCAAATGTATTCTTTTTAATGGCTGAGTAATATTCCATTGTATATATGTACCACAGTTTTCTTATCCACTCATCTGCTGATGCACATCTTGGTTGTTTCCATGTCCTGGCTATTATAAACAGTGCTGCAATGAACTTTGGGGTACATGTGTCTCTTTCTATTCTGGTTTCCTCGGTGTGTATGCCCAGCAGTGGGATTGCTGGGTCATAAGGCAGTTCTATTTGCAATTTTTTAAGGAATCTCCACACTGTTCTCCATAGTGGCTGTACTAGTTTGCATTCCCACAAACAGTGTAGGAGGGTTCCCTTTTCTCCACACCCTCTCCAGCATTTATTGCTTGCAGACTTTTGGATCACAGCCATTCTGACTGGTGTGAAGTGGTACCTCATTGTGGTTTTGATTTGCATTTCTCTGATAATGAGTGATGTTGAGCATCTTTTCATGCGTTTGTTAGCCATCCGTATGTCTTCTTTGGAGAAATGTGTATTTAGTTCTTTGGCCCATTTTTTGATTGGGTTGTTTATTTTTCTGGAATTGAGCTGCATAAGTTGCTTGTATATTTTTGAGGTTAGTTGTTTGTCAGTTGCTTCATTTGC
>SJYQ01002985.1:257425-271689 GCA_006410935.1 Redunca redunca
AAAACAATAATAATAAATAAAAATAGGGTCTCTCTTTTTTTGCAAAGTAATAGTAGGTTATAAAAATGAAAATTAAAGGAGTAATAGAGGACTTAATAGTTTAAAAGAAAAGAATGGTAGTAAAAATATATCTAGGACTTTCTCTGGTGTTGTTGTGGGCAGTGTGGGGTCAGTTCATTTTTGGATAGTTCCTTCGTCTGGCTTATATTTCTCAAGATCTATAGGCCCCTTCCTATGTAGTTGGTACTAACAGCAGGGTTTTAATCTATTGCACCTTCACTTCCAAGATGGTTCCCTCTGTTTTAGCTTCTTCTGTTTGCTGGTCTCTTCAGTGTCTAATTCCGGCCCTGACTCAAGGGGGCGGTGGTGAACACTTTTTTAGGCTCACTTGTTCAGTCGCGCTGTGGGGAGGGAGGGACGCTGCAAACAAATAACACTGGCATGTGCTCGCAGTGTCTCAGCCACACTGGGCCTGCCCCTGCTCACGGCGCGTGTGCCCTCCCTGTCCACACTGCTCAGGCTCTAGGTTGCTCCACCCGGAACCGTCCGAGGCCAGCCCTGGGTTGCATGCACCTCCCAGGTCTAAGCCGCTCAGGTTCAGGCACTCGGGTAGTCCTCAGAGGCGCAGACTCCATTGGGCCTGAGTTTTGTATCCTTCCCAGGTCCGAGCAGCTCAGGTGATGAGGTGTTTGGCGAGCGTGGTCACTGCGACTTATCTCCCCCCCCATCCCTGCCGCTCTGTTTTCTGGGTGTACAGTCAGCGCACCTTCTCAGGCAGATGTTGACTGTCCAGAACCCCAAGAAGTCTTAGTTAGCAAAGAAGCCTGCTTGCAGTTTGGTAGATAATGCCTCTCTGGGGCCATGATTGCCCCCTTCCGGCTCTGGCTGTCTGTCACCGGAGGAGGCTGGTCTGCAGTTGGCTAATTCTGTTCAGTCCTTTGTTCTGTGCGCGGGCCTGGCAGTGTCTTAGGTTAGGGCTGGCTTTTCGCATGGTAGTTGTCCCACAGTCTGGTTTCCTAGCCCAAGTTAGTTCGCTCAGATTGCACTCAGGGCATTCAGGCCCGGTCCTTACTCTAAGCAATGCAGCCCATGCCTCCCTGCCCAGCCCCCACTTGCTAGTGGCAGGTGCTGGGGTCTGCACTGCTTCTCCGCTGGGAGAGTTACCATTGGGCACGTAATCTGTGGGTTTTAATTATTTATTTATTTTTCCTCCCAGTTATGTTGCCCTCTGTGGTTCCAAGGTTCGCCACAGACTCGGCAGTGAGAGTGTTTCCTGGTATTTGGAAACTTCTCTCTTTTTAAGACTCCCTTCCCAGGATGGAGCTCCGTCCTTACCTCTTTTGTCTTTCTTTTTGTCTCATATTTTTTCCTATCTCCTTTCAAAGACAATGGGCTGCTTTTCTGGGTCCCTGCTGTCCTCTGCCAGCATTCAGAAGTTGTTTTGTGGAATTTACTCAGCGTTTAAATGTTCTTTTGATGAATTTATGGGGAATAAAGTGGTCTCCCCATCCTATTCCTCTGCCATCTTAGGACCACTTCCAAGACCTTCCTTTGAGAGTTGAGGCTCTCAGAGGGAGCTAAAGTCAGATTTAGCTGGACGTGGAAACCACCAAACCCTGAACTCCCCTCCAGTGGAGGAAGAGGCCTCCAGGACCTAGTCAGTGCTACAGTGGACTCCACACTGGGGTCAGGATCAGGATCTGGGGAGCAGAAGAGAGACCATCACCCAGTAGGAATTTCTCATGTGACCAATAAGGAGAAAGAAAGGACTTAATCTGGGGAGTGTAGGACAGAGCGAGGGCTGGAATGTGCCTGGTGCCCCAACCTAAGGAGACCGCTTTTCCCAGAAGCGAGGCTCTGCAGATGGGCTCTGCTCTCATCAGCCTCTCCCCTGTGTGGCTCCCAGCTTTCAGTCCAAACCCCAGTCTGGCTCCTGTGGGGAAATATTGGCCCAAGAAACAAATGTAACTCCAATACCCATGGGCTCTGTGTGGGCAGGGGACCTTCTCGTGCTCAGGAAAGATGGAGCCTGAAGTTTCTTTTGCCTTCAGGCAAGACTGAACTCCCTACCCCTTGGCCAGAGATATCAAAAAGGGGGCTCCTAAGACTTCCTTGCTACCTCACTCTCTCAAAATTGCAGGAGGCAAGTTCTTCCTGTTTCCTATCCCAGATCCTTGATGCTACAGTCCTTGCCAAGTGAAGGACTGCAAAGGTACCTGGCCCCTTCTCTTCTGCTTGAGAAAAGCTTCTCATCAAGTGACTAGAAATGACAGAACACACCCTTATGAGTCTGAGACTGAAGAGGCCAATGTGTAGTTTCAGACCTCCTTGGGCACCATTGTTTACTAGACAAATGTACCATGTCCTACATCAAATATAATGAAGATATCACTTCTAATATATGACTATCTAAGAGCTGAATGAATTGTCACTAACTGATAAAACGCTTACTTCTTGAAAGAAAAGTTATGACCAACCTAGACAGCATATTCAAAAGCAGAGACATTCCTTTGCCAACAAAGGTCCATCTAGTCAAGGCTATGGTTTTTCCAGTGGTCATGTATGGATGTGAGAGTTGGACTGTGAAGAAAGCTGAGCACTGAAGAACTGATGCTTTTGAACTGTGGTGTTGGAGAAGACTCTTGGGAGTCCCTTGGACTGCAAGGAGATCCAACCAGTCCATTCTGAAGGAGATCAGCCCTGGGATTTCTTTGGAGGGAATGATGTTGAATCTGAAACTCCAGTACTTTGGCCACCTCATGTGAAGAGTTGACTCAATGGAAAAGACTCTATTGCTGGAAGGGAATGGGGGCAGGAGGAGGGGATGACAGAGGATGAGATGGTTGGATGACATCACTGACTTGATGGATGTGAGTCTGAATGAACTCCGGGGGTTGGTGATGGACAGGGAGGCCTGGTGTGCTGTGATTCATGGGGTCGCAAAGGGTCAGACACGACTGAGCCACTGGACTGAACTGAACTGTTAAAGAGTTCTACTTACTAGTTATTTAGCTATTTACTAATTTTATTTTGCAAGATCCCTATTTTGACTCAAATATCATTCATGTCTTTAATATGTCTGTAGATTAAAGTTCCAGGACCCTAGACACTTTGCCTACAGTTTCCAATAGATGAAAGAGCCCTGGGGATGCCACCTGGGAGAGGGAGAGGACCGCTTCATGGCCTTCATCACCCTACACTCCCCACAGGAGTTCATTTTTCTTTTCCTGGGGAAGGAGGAGCAGCTGAGAAAAGACCTGTCCTCTGAGCACATCCTGAGTCCCAGGACACCCCTTCCCCTCAGCAACACTCCTGTCCCAGGTGAACCTTACATTCTGGCTGCCCTACCTGACTTCCAGAAGGGCCTGGCCTGAGCAGGAGTGATGCTCCTAAATGGGATTCTGGTTCTTCCTCCCTGACCACAGGAAAGGGCTGCAGAAGCTGTGGCTCCTGGCTAGAGCCCTGGGGCCACATGCCACTCACAAGTGGCCCCTGAATCTGAGGGAGCTCTGCCCACAACTCCCTTCCCAGCAGAGTTATAAGATCATGACTACAGTACCCCAACCATTCTGGAGAGTAAGCCAGCCTGCAACTGCTCCCAAGCCATGCTGAGAGCTCTGAGGTGGAGCCTGGCCTGGTCTGCAGTTCCCGCTCAGTTCGATCTGTCTCTCCACATCTATGGGAGTGTGTCCATGGATGTCTCTGCCTCTTTTTCTCTGTGTATTCATCCATCCCTTTCTCTGTCTCTGGGTCTGCTATTATCTCTCTGTCTCTGCTTTTCCTTTTCTTTCTTACTCTCCATCCATCTCCGTCTTTCTCCTTCTGCATCTATTTCTGTTTGTTGTCTCTGTGTTTCTCTGCATCCAAAGTCTTTGTCCCATATCCCCTGACTTTCTTCCTGAGTATGTGGCCTTAGTGTTCTATTTGACTGGGTCTTCAGTTCACTCTCTGCCTTTCTTTCCAACTTAACATGTTTACTGCTCACTGTGCTACTGGATTTGCCTGCAGTAGAGTCATCTCCTCCGGAGAAGGCAATGGCACCCCACTCCAGTACTCTTGCCTGGAAAATCCCAAGGATGGAGGAGCCTGGTAGGCTGCAGTCCATGGGGATGCTAAGAGTTCAACACAACTGAGCGACTTCACTTTCACTTTTCACTTTCATGCATTGGAGAAGGAAGTGGCAACCCACTCCAGTGTTCTTGCCTGGAGAATCCCAGGGATGGGGGAGCCTGGTGGGCTGCCGTCTATGGGGTCACACAGAGTCGGACACGACTGAAGCGACTTAGCAGCAGCAGCAGCAGCAGCAGAGTCATCTCCAGACACCCTGCTTTTTACCTCTTCTCTTTAGTCTACAGATGCCCCCTTGACTCACAAGTGTTTCTGGATCTAGCCTGGGAGCCCGGTTCTCTGCCATCCTTCCACTGTCTGTGAATCTCCCTCACCTTCCCACTCTCTCTGCCTCCACCCCTCTGTCTTGCTTTCCCTTCTCTGCAGTTGCCCCTCTCTTTTTGCCCTTGCCCTCTCTTCCAGATCCTTCTCTCTCCCTGGGAGACTGGCCTTGCCCCTTCCTCTCTCCACCTGCCCTGTGGATTGCCTGTTTCTCTTTTCCCCTGTCTGGTCTCTGTAGGCTCTTTGCTGCTCCAGTCACAACCTGCTCAGCCCTCTGGTGCCTCTTTCTCTCAGACTTAGCTCACACTCACTCCACCTTCCCAGCATCTCCGACAACCCTTTCTGTCTTTCCTTTGCCTCCCTGCCTCATTCTCCTTTTGTGTCTTCATCTTGTTCTGTCTGCTGACTCTTTGGGTCTCATATCTCTCTGCCTCTTTCCTCTAGTCTTTTGTCCACTCTTTACACAAAGAGAATAAACATGATCCCACCTTCTTCCTCCTTCTGAGTCCCCTCTTCTCCTCCTGTTGATGTCAATTACATGCCCACCATCCATTTTCCTCTCTTCTTGTGTGTGCCCCCGGCCCCAGATTCTGATTCTCAGTGCCTCTCTCTGCCTTCTTGCTTCTTGTATTTGTGTCTCTTCTTGGCTTCTGAGCTTCTCTATCTTTTCCCATCATTCTTTCTGCTTTTGTTGCTCTTTTTTCTATTTCTCTGAGTCATTCTTAGCCCCTGCAGATTGGTGCTGATGCTGCAGGAGGGTATCAGCTGGATACCCTCTGGAGGGAAGAGCTGATGACAGGGGAAGGGAGGAGAAAACATATCTTCAGATCTTGACAGAATCATGTATTATTGCAACAAACCTCCTTTTTTACAGATAAGAAACAATTATCTGCTCAGAATCATGGCTTTCAATGTCAAAAGTGAAAATTCAAGACTACTTTGAGCCTTCTGTCTCTTAACCTGTGCTGCAGGAGAGTAGGTATGTGAGTAGAAGATAAATATAAGGGTCCAATGTGAAAAGAAAACAATTTTTTTTCTGATTTCTATTACATCCTAACAAGGAATAAGGCTGGTACCCCCAGCCCCAGCTATAACCAATTTGGTGACTAGCAGTTTAACCCTACCAGGAATTTGCAATCATACAATCCATTTCTGACTACTCATTGGTAACATTTCTTTGTCAAATCTGGCTGTGGCAGGGTCAGAACCTGAGGTTCAGAGAGGTCAAGTAAATGGCCCTTAAGACACACAGCAAACCAGCCAAGTGAAGTAATGGCAGAAACTAGTCCCCAGGCTCCACTTAGGACAAAGACACAAACTCTTCTTAGGGCAAGGAGTCCCAGGAGGCAGAGTCCTGTCACCCATATCTCCTCTACCCCAACCCTGCAGGTACAAGCTGGAGGTAAAAACTAGGCAGCCTCTCATCACCAGGAACCTTGTTCAAGTGTTTCCATCTCTCAGGATTATCTCCTACCCAAACAACTTTTACCTTAAGCAGTAAATGTATGTGTATTAATCTATATAAGCTGATTTCCAAGTGCAGCTCTGCGCGGGAGATGAGCTCAGAAAAAAGGAGAAGCTCTTCCTTCCATCCTCTTCCAGTCTTATCTAGGTCCAGCATGTCTTTCTCCATCTCTGATCTTCCACTCTCATATCCACCCTTTTATCTAACTAGTCTGAATGGAGAAGCCAAATCCCTATATATTCCGTCTTTGAAGTATCACTCAAACTTTATTCCTTATTATAAAAGTTATTTGTGTTTATTGTGTAAAAATTGGAAAGTTCAAAGAATTCCCTGATCCTGGGAAAGACTGAAAGCAAGAAGAGAAGGGGACAACAGAGGACGAGACGGTTGGTTGAGCTGGTATCACCGACTCAATGGACATGAGTTTGAACAGGCTCCGAGAGATAATGGAGGGCAGGGAAGCCTGGCATGCTGCAGTCCATGGAGTTGCAAACAGTTGGACATGACTGAGCAACTCAACACCACCAACAACAAAGAATTTTTAAAAATAAATATCACCTGTAAATTTAATCACCAGAAATGACCACTATTAATGTTTTGGTATAATAATTTCCAATTCTTAGTCTGTGCATATGATCTTTGTACTATTAGGGTTGGGCTATATATAGTTTCATATTCTGCTTTTTAACTTAACAATCTGTTGCAGCATTTC
This sequence comes from Redunca redunca, assembly GCA_006410935.1. Lineage (NCBI taxonomy): Eukaryota > Metazoa > Chordata > Mammalia > Artiodactyla > Bovidae > Redunca > Redunca redunca. The sequence continues at coordinate 263,992 of SJYQ01002985.1, forward strand.
TCCACAATGTGAAATAATATACAAAACATTATTTTAAAGGTTGGTGTGTGCGTGCTCAGTTGCTCAGCTGTGTCTGACTCTTGCAGCCCCATGGACAGGCTCCTCTGTCTGTGGAATCTTTCAGTCAAGAATACTTTAGTGGGTTCCTGTTTACTCCTCCAGGGAATCTTCCCAACCCAGGGATCAAACCCACATCTCCTGTGTCTCCTGCTTGGCAGGTAGGTGCTTTACCACTGAACCACCTAGGAAGCCCATTTTAAAGGATACAAGGTATTTAATCATATCAATAGACCATAATTGATTTAACCAATTACCTGTTATAGGACATTTATGTTTTGTCCAGTTTTACCCATTAGAAGTAATACTCTAATAAACCTCTTTGATGAAAGTCTCTCCCCACATCTCTCATTTTTTCCCTATGCAAAATTCCTAAAGGTGAGTTCCGTTCAGTTCAGTCACTCAGTTGTGTGCAACTCTTTGTGACCCCATGGACTGCAGCATGCCAGACTTTCCTGTCCATCACCAACTCCTAGAGCTTGCTCAAACCCATGTCCATCAAGTCAGTAATGCCATCCTAACCATCTTATCCTCTGTCATCCCCTTCTCCTCCTGCCTTCAATCTTTCCCAGCATCAGGGTCTTTTCAAATGAGTCAGTTCTTCACATCAGGTGGCCAAAGTATTGGAGCTTCAGTTTCAGCATTAGTCCTTCCAATGAATATTCACGGTTTATTTCCTTTAGGGTTGGCTGGTTTGATCTCTTTGCAGTCCAAGGGACTCTCAGGAGTCTTCTCCAGTACAGTTCAAAAGCATCAGTCCTTTGGCGTTCAGTCATCTTTATGATCCAACTCTCACATCAGTACATGACTACTGGAAGAACCATAGCTGTGACCATATGGACCTTTGTTGGCAAAGTGATGTCTCTGATTTTTAACATGCTATCTAGGCTTGTCATACATAGCTTTTCTTCCAAGGAGCTATGACAAGTGAAATTACATACTGTCAAATTTTCCTACAGAAAGATTAGAGTAATTTATTCCTATATGAATTCTCATATCAATATATAAGAATTTTTCTTTTTCTGTAAGCTGGTTGATGCCAGATATTATCATTTTAAAATAATTTTTTGTCAGTGTTAGGTTAAAACTATTTCATTGATGTTTTAATTTTCAGTCTTTGATTACTATTAAGTTTAAATTTTCATAGTTCATTAATCTCTTTTGTAAATGGATTATTCATATTCTTGGTTATTATTGTTTTTCTTTATGAAGAAGCGATCTTTATATTCTAATGATATTAATCACTTTTATTCCACATATGCAACAGATATTATTCATTTTTTTAACTTAGAGAAAAATTTCCTTTTTATGTAGCCAGGAGTATTCATCTTTTTCTTTAGTTTTCTTCCTTTATTTTTATGCTCACATGTAAGAAAGAAAATATTGGTCTGGGCCATGGGGAACATAGCAGCTTGAGCATAATGTAGAGACAGGCAAATTGTGAAAGAACCAAATTTCCCTTTACAACTACGTAGATCAGTTCTCAAAGTGTGCCCCCCAGAATCTGCATTACCTAGCAACTTATTAGAAATGATAATTCTCAGGCTCCACCCAAGATTTTCCAAATCACAGCTTGGTATGAGGCACAGCAGGATCTGACAAGCCCTCCAGGTGATTCTGAAGCACAGGAAAGTCTAAAAGCACTGAATTAGAGGAACTGGGGTTTTGTGGCTGGTTGCCCTGGTAATAGCAGTATGGAGGATCCTAGAGCAGGGAGACAAAAAAGAGATGAGATGAAGTTCCAGGAAGGAGGTTATAAACAGCCGGCTGGAGGATAGAGAGGAAAATCTCTACACAGATGACTTACAGACTTTACAATACTGTGTTCATTTGTAAAATCATTCTCTCTTCTGTGCTTCAGTATAAGTCATCATCTTTTAACCTACACCTTCAGGATGAGTCTTACAAATAGCATCCTTGTGTTGATGAACTTTGGGGCATAAGGGAGAAAGAGAATAGGGATGCAGGATATAGGATGCTTGGGGCTGGTGCACTGGGATGACCCAGAGGGATGGTACGGAGAGGGAGGTGGGAGGGGGGTTCAGGATGGGGAGGACATGTACACCTGTGGCGGATCCATGTTGATGTATGGCAAAACCAATACAATATTGTAAAGTGATTAGCCTCCAATTAAAATAAATAAATTTAAATTAGAAAAAAAGAGAGAGAATAGGGATGAACCACTGAAGAGGTCAGTACTGACACAAGAAAGTCAGTTAGGGGGGTCAAGGATTGAACAGCAGCACAGACTTTAGAGCAAAATGGACAGAAATGCACAAGAACCCCTCAACAATACTGAGGAAGTATAGAGCAACTCAAATGTTGCTTTGTTTGCTTATTAGAGGAAAAAGTGTCAACACCATGAGGTTGAAGGACTTAAAAAATTCTGGTGATGCCAACAGCCTTTCTCTGTCCCATCATAAAATAAATATGCACCCATGTGTATTTTCTCCTAAGTTGCTTTATAATCATATTTTTTGCATTAAACTCTTTGACATATTTAGAATTTATCTTGGTAGACTGTGTGAAGTCACTTTTCCACCCGTATAATTTTTAACTCTTCCTTACCTCTCTGATTTATAACAAATGGTAAGTTTTTGGCAAAAAAAAAAAACATGATGAATCAATGACATCATTAATGAACACCAGTAAAGTTTTGTTCTCTAGAGAAAGGTAAATCTTAAACATGAAGTCAAAACTTCATGTAGAATCCACTTTAATCCCCAATTCTAAATTTAATGTTAATCCTAACAGTGATAAAACCTCCACCCAAATAATGAGTGTAATAGTCCTAATCCTGATCCTTAAACCAAGGCTTAGAAATCTCTGTTGTCCCAAGAAAAACAGAAAATGGGCTGAATAACAGAGAGAAAAGTAAGTCTGTCTCAGGAAGGGAGTAACAGAATGGAATATCGAATACAGCACTTCCCTGACTTGGTCTTCTCTGTTTCGTAATAATGACCCTCAACTTAATCCCAAACCAAACCCCAAAATCATTCAAACTATTATGGGGATATATCCAGTAGTACCCCCAACTGCTAATTTAAACTTCCTGTTAGGAGACATAAATGAAACAATAAGTGTGAAAATCCCTTGGCACCAAAACCCAATAAATTACATATACTTCAAAATCTTTAAACAGGCTGAGCACAATGCAGGAACTCAACCAGTCCACGGTGACAGAATTCATCCTGTTGGGCTTTGCCTCGAACCCCAGGACCAACCCTCTGCTCCTCACCTTCTTTCTAGTCTTCTACCTGCTGATCCTTGTGAGCAACAGCCTCCTCATCACCCTCATCCACCAGGACACACGCCTCCACACACCCATGTACTTCTTCCTCAGTGTCCTCTCCATGCTGGACATGTGCTACACCACCACGACGGTGCCCCAGATGCTCGTGCATATTCTCAGCAAGAAGAGAGCCATCTCTTTTGCTAGATGTGTGGCCCAGATGTACCTCTTCCTCCTCTTTGGGATCACTGAGTCCTGGCTTTTCTCCATCATGTCTGTGGACAGGTATGTGGCCATCTGCCACCCTCTCCGGTATAAGGTCATCATGAGCCACTGGGTGTGCCTCCTCCTGGTGGGCATCTGTGCAGCCTATGGTGTGGTGGGTGGTCTGTGCTTTACCTTCTTTGCTATGCGCCTTCCCTACTGTGGCCCTGATGAAATTGACCACTACTGCTGTGAGGTCCCTGCGGTCCTGAAGCTGGCCTGTGCAGACACATCCCTCAGTGACTTGGTGACTTCATCACCGGCTTCAATGTCATTGTGGTCCCACTCTCCCTGATTGTCCTTGTCTATGTCAACATCTTTGCCACCATCATGAAGATCCGCTCAGCCCAGGGGCGGATCAAGGCCTTCTCCACCTGTGCCTCCNACCACGACGGTGCCCCAGATGCTCGTGCATATTCTCAGCAAGAAGAGAGCCATCTCTTTTGCTAGATGTGTGGCCCAGATGTACCTCTTCCTCCTCTTTGGGGTCACTGAGTCCTGGCTTTTCTCCATCATGTCTGTGGACAGGTATGTGGCCATCTGCCACCCTCTCCGGTATAAGGTCATCATGAGCCACTGGGTGTGCCTCCTCCTGGTGGGCATCTGTGCAGCCTATGGTGTGGTGGGTGGTCTGTGCTTTACCTTCTTTGCTATGCGCCTTCCCTACTGTGGCCCTAATGAAATTGACCACTACTGCTGTGAGGTCCCTGCGGTCCTGAAGCTGGCCTGTGCAGACACATCCCTCAATGACTTGGTGACTTCATCACCGGCTTCAATGTCATTGTGGTCCCACTCTCCCTGATTGTCCTTGTCTATGTCAACATCTTTGCCACCATCATGAAGATCCGCTCAGCGCAGGGGTGGATCAAGGCCTTCTCCACCTGTGCCTCCCACATCACCGTGGTCACCATGTTTGCGATTCCATGCATCATTATGTACATGAGCCCTGGCTCTGATTCTTGGTCAAATAGTGGCAAGAAAATGGCCCTTTTCTACAACATTGCCACAGCCTTCCTCAACCCTGTCATCTACAGCCTGAGGAATAAGGATGTGAAAAATGCTTTCCTCAAACTGATGGGAAGGGGCAGGGCCCTAGAGTGACACTTTAAAGATGAAGATCTGGGAAGTCTTACAATGCAGAACGCACACTCATCAACTCCTCAAACACACTTTCATGAGACCTGGAGTGATGGTCTTCATATAGCTAACTGTTCACCCTGGGCCTGTGGGAGAGAACAGGGTGCTTGGTCATCAGCATTATATACGGTGCTGTGGTTTGAGACAAAGAGGATCCAGATCTAACACAGTGGTCAAGAGCCTGGACTCTAGTGCCAGGCAGACCAGGATGAGAGACTTGGCTTTACCACTCACTAGGCACGTGAATTCTTGCAGCTCATTTAACTTAATTCTAAGGTTTAGATCTCTTCCTCACAAGGAAGTTGTAATGATTAAATGTGATAATACACTAAAGGTACAGAATTGTCATACAGTAATTTTTTAGCAAATGTTAGTTTTAATGTATAAAATTTTTTACTCAGGGGTGAATTACCAACTCTTATATGGCCATGATCTTCCTGGTCTATGAAAGTGACTGGATCTCTAGAGAGAAAGGGAAAAATGGGTGGTGGAGGGGGAGAGAGAGGAATAAGGAGAAACTCAGAAATCAGTGGAGATTCTAAGGTGGAGAAGGGACTTGAGGAGGAGGAAATGAACCTATATAACCCATTCACAAGCTGTGTCAGTTAGATCATCTAGGGTCAATTGAAGTTGTCTGAGAAAGGTAAAAATTCTTTTTACCACCATTTTTTTCTGTTCTTTTGTAGTTTTATACTCTTGATTTCCCTTTTCTCTTTGTTTCTACTAACAATAGTGTCCATTTTTTGAAAATTATAGCCTCTCTTGGGTAGTCTCAAGGAGAAGGGACTTTGTCCACTTAAGGATGAGAGAAATTGGGGGTTGAGGGGAGGTGAATACAACCCCTGGATGCAAAATTAGAGAATTAAGAGAGAGAGGTTAAATATTCAGTGGGGAGTTTTTGCTCTGTTCTCTCTTGCTTGAAGGGACTTTCTCCAAAACAATGTTTATTTCTCATAGAATCTCGTATGAATCATTTTTTTCCCATTTCATAGATCTGCAGGGTTATGTACTGACCGTCGCCCATATTTACTGACTGCTAGGTGCCAAGGAACTTCAGCACTCATCAAAGAAATTCCCACTAGTTTCTGGAAACTTGTCCCATAAGCTAACATGTTGCCCCCTTGGGTTCATCTTTCCAAGCCTCTTGCTGATGTTCATTGCCTACAAAATTCCTTGCAAAATAATCAGCTAGGCTGACCAAAAAATATAACATGAATGTCTGTCCCCTCCATGAGAGGACACGGGCCATGCCAAGGGTGCAGGTTCAAAACATCCCCAAACGTATTATCCAATTCTACCATCCAGGTGCTAGAGTGTTTTATTAATAATGAAACAAAATCAAAGGCAAATAACAACACAGGGCACATAACTGCAACGTACATACAGACATATGAATAAAATCATTAACACAGAAGGAGCTTTGACAAATTGGAAAGAAAATATAAACAATCAGGAAAACTGACAACAGTTCTTTTTTTTTAAAAAATCATATAATTAATAAACATTTGGGGAAATCACACCACAGTAGGCACCAAAGAAATGCAAATAATATATCAGTGAGATAACACTTGTTCATGTTCAGAAACTGGCAGAGTTTTTAAGACAACATATCAGAGCTTGCCAGTGTACAACGAAACATGGATTTCATACATTGCGAGTGGGAGGACAGATTTACCTAAAAATAATATTCATATTTTGTACAACCAAACAATAGTAAGTAGTCTAAGCCCTGACCGTATGGCAGTTAGGACTTTCTCAAATCTTCAGTTCAGTTCAGTTTAGTCTCTGTCATATCCAACTCTTTGCAAAAGCATGGACTGCAACATGCCAGGCCTCCACGTCCATCACCGAACCCGGAGTCTACCTAAACTCATGTCTACTGAGTCGGTGATGCCATCCAACCATCTCACCCTCTGTCATCCCCTTCTCTGCCTGCCCTCAATCTTTCCCAGAATCAGGGTCTTTTCAAATGAGTCAGATCTTCACATCAGGTGGCCAAAGAATTGGAATTTCAACTTCAACATCAGTCCTTCTAATGAACACCCAGGACTGACGTCCTTTAGGATGGACTGGTTGGATCTCTTTGCAGTCCAAGGGACTCTCAAGAGTCTTCTCCAACACCACAGTTCAAAAATATCAATTCTTCGGTGCTCAGATTTCTTTATACTCCAACTCTCACATCCATACATGTCTACTGGAAAAACCATAGCTTTCACTAGACGGATCTTTGTTGGCAAAGTAATATCTGTTCTTTTGAATGTGCTGTCTAGGTTGGTCATAACTTTGCTTCCAAGGAGTAAGCGTCTTTTAATTTCATGGCTGAAATCACCATCTGCAGTGATTTTGGAGCCCAAAAAACTAAAGTCTGACACTGTTTCCACTGTTTCCCCTCTATTTGCCATGAAGTGATGGGACCAGATGCCATGATCTTAGTTTTCTGAATGTTGAGCTTTAAGCCAACTTTTTCACTCTCCTCTTTCACTTTCATCAAGAGGCTATTTAGTTCCTCTTCCCTTTCTGCCATAAGGGTGGGCTCATCTGCATATCTGAGGCTATTGATATTTCTCCTGACAATCTTGATTCCAGCTTGTGCTTCAACCAGTCCAGCGTTTCTCATGATGTACTCTGCATATAAGTTAAATAAGCACGGTGACAATATACAGCCCTGACGCACTCCTTTTCCTATTTGGAACCAGTCTGTTGTTCCGTGTGCAGTTCTAACTGTTGCTTCCTGACCTGCATACAGTTCTCTCAAGAGGCAAGTCAGGTGGTCTGGTATTTCCATCTCTTTCAGAATTTTCCACAGTTTACTGTGATCCACACAGTCAAAGGCTTTGGTATAGTCAATAAAGCAGAAATAGATGTTCTTCTGGAACTCTCTTGCTTTTTCAATGATCCTGTGGATATTGGCAATTTGATCTCTGGTTCCTCTGCCTTTTCTAAAACCAGCTTGAACATCTGGAAGTTCACTATTCACATATTTATGAAGTCTGGCTTGGAGAATTTTG
>SJYQ01002986.1:28638-121344 GCA_006410935.1 Redunca redunca
TAATCTTATATTATATTTGAATATATTTCTCTGATTATCATATTGTTATATTTAAAATAATAGTGAACCTAATAATTGTTATAATAAAATCTAGAATATCAGCTAACCAAGAAGAAAACGGTCTGTAGAGATGAAGTAAAAGACCTTGGGCCTAATGACAAAAGTAAAATGAGATAATTCTGTTTAGTAATGGTTTAATAGCATCCAATTGAATAATTTGAAGTTATGAAAGAAGAATCAAGGTAAAATACCCAGGATTTATTTCTATCAGTTTACCCAGAGGCTACAACATTACTGGTAATAAGAAACTATTCAGTGTATTTGGAAAAATTTCCCTAAGACACACATCCAACAGGTCACACAGTTCTATATTTTTAAAATACTAAAGTTGAATATGGCAATGGTAAATATCATCACCTTTAGTGTGAAAAGTAATAAACTAGAGCCCAAACTTTTCCACCCACCATTTGTATGACCCAAAGTTACACAGTATTTACTCATGTAATTTTTCATGAGTCTCAGTTTCTTCATTTTAAAAATGAGGAAATCCCAGCTCTATTTTGAGCATTAAATAAAAATATTATGTAAAGAGCATTGTGTAAATGGAAATATTTCTACATTAACATAAACATAAATATTTCTACATTAACATAAACATATTTTGCAATCTGATAGTTAAATGCAATAATTAATACCTGATAATATCATTCTAAAGGATAATGGACAAAAGAGATGAACCATGTAAAATATTCCTGCTTTTATTTCTACACAGAATCAAAAAGGGTTAAAGATAGGGGCTCCTTCTTCCTGTTTTACAAAAACTTAAAATACCCTGCATTTAGTGTATGCATCTTTAGATGAATTAATATCTATAGATTGACCCCCCCACACAATAATTTTCCAGTCAGAATTTCATATTGCTTTTCCATCATCTATTCCTCTCAGTGTAAACAATGAATGGTTAGACTTAAACACAAGTCAGGAATCCGGAAAGCATAGCCTGGCAAATGAGAATATCATGGCGTTCACCATATCAACTATTTCCTTTGTTTTGTAGGGATAATCATTTTCTACATTCTTCGGGATATTAAAAATTCTTGCAGTGGTATTCAGAGAGTGCAAAGATCACAATGGAAGCCCAAGTGAAACATAGCTGATGAGAATGGTTGGAACTTGCTGTCTAATCTCCTAGAATATTCTTTTCTCTAACTCTTCATCCTCTTTCTGTTTTTGCTTAGCGATTGTTGTACTTTTCATCACCCTGAGACGCAGCAAAAAAGAGCCCCTGATCATTTCAGAGGAGGACGTGCGGGAAAATGTGGTCACCTACGATGATGAGGGCGGCGGCGAGGAAGACACGGAGGCCTTTGACATCACCGCCTTGAGGAATCCATCTGCTGCTGAGGAGCTCAAGTACCGCAGAGATATCAGACCGGAAGTGAAACTTACCCCCAGGCACCAGACATTGTCCACCCTGGAAAGTATAGATGTTCAGGAATTTATTAAGCAAAGACTAGCGGAAGCCGACCTAGACCCCAGCGTCCCTCCATATGACTCTTTGCAGACTTACGCCTACGAGGGTCAGAGATCAGAAGCAGGATCCATCAGCTCCCTGGATTCAGCAACTACTCAATCAGACCAGGATTATCAGTACCTTGGAGACTGGGGGCCCGAGTTTAAAAAATTAGCTGAACTCTATGGAGAAATAGAATCTGAAAGAACAACTTAGGGGGTCAATCCTTGCAACCTTCTAGAATTTGCTTACTGAACAAATGGAGATGTAACCTCAGCAATGGCAAGGAAGAAGCTTGGAAACAGTACTTGGAACTGAACAAGCAGAGCACAGCTACTGTAGAAACAAGTGCCCTTTTCATGATTGAAAACTGGGTTATTTAAAGGGAAGAAAGTCAAAGTAAAAAAAAAAAAAAAAGAAAAAATCAGAGAAAAAGCTATTGTTCCTTGTGTATATTTTCAATCGCTCAATAAAGTCTGTGTACTGTTTAATGAAGAATACCTGAATTAAGCCAAACAATGATATTTGTTTCAATATTTTGTGATTTCTTTTCAAAAGCAAAACTAAACAAAAAGTTTCCAAATCACTTGTGACTCTGATTTCTAGGGGTGGTACACTGATAATCATGTGGTGGTGAAGGTAATCATGACCTTTTTCCACCTTTTTAGGTGGACTTGAGATCCACACCCTCTTATTGTGACACAGCTCATTAGCTTCCTCTTGAAATGACAGGAGGTGTTTCCAACCTACCAGCCCACTCTATCATGGACTCGTATGTACCATTTTCCTTTGCCCTCCCCAGTTCTTTTCTCCATGTGGAATTGATGGAGCATGGGGATTTGCTGCTTGCACTATGATGTATGCAACTTCTGTGCACCAGTTGTGCACTGCTCTGAATCATGGAGACTATATGGTCTCTGTCCTGCCTGTGCCCCATTAACAGGAGAACCCCCTTTTTTAAGTGGATAGAATGAATGTTTTAAGATATACTCAGACCATCTGATATGTCAGGGAAAGATTTTATTTAAAAAAAAAAAAAAAAAGCAAACTGCAAACCTTATCCTGTACAAAACATTGAGGAACTCTAATCTTTTTTTTTTTTTCCATTTGTTTTAGGACATTTGTATCGGCAATTCTGATCATTCTTGTACCTCAAATTGGTTGTCAGAAATTTGATAATTGGTTTATACTTCTGTAATATGGTTATTTTTAACATGGCAGTCATTAAAAAAAAAGTGTACCTTACATGATAACTATGTAGTCTGAAAAGATTGTCCTCTAATTTACATAAACTTCATAGACTTTTGATTGACTTGCCTTTATTCCTCACAGAAGCTCAGACTTCCCCCTCATTTCACTGTCTGATTAGCCTTTATGTTTGGGACTTACAAAAAATATGTAAGTCTAGTAGCAAAAAATTAGAGGTTCACACTTATTATTCTCAGTCATGTCTCCTAATGTCACTGAATTTTAGGGTCCCAAACTAGAAAATAGAGATGGAAAAGACTTTCCTGCCTATCTTACAGTTTATATGAAGATCAATAAGCATCTATAAAAATGTTTTCCCAATTGCAAAGTAGTTTGTTATGTAAAGGCTCGCAGACACTAATTTTCTAATTCCATTGGTTCATAATTACATAGTTTGTAAATGAAATAATACATTATCTTAGGAGAATTTAATGAAACTTTCAACAGTGAAGCAATTACTAACTGAATATATAAAAGTTTAATTCTTTTGATATTTTCCCTAAATAATCTGATCTTTTTTCAGAATTTATTGTTTTTTTTCCCCTAAATTGCTTAGATGACAATTTGCTGTTGTTGATATTGGTTGTGAAATAAAAATCTATAACATAGTGAGCCTATTCTACAAAATTGAATATATCTATGTATTTCAGATTAATTTGAATTTTGAAGTCCTCAAATTAAAATTTATTTCAAGGGCAAGTTTTCCTTTGCTCTTTAGGTCATTATAATTGAGAGTCCTCAAAAGTTATAGGACATTTTCTGTCTGATTCTACTCAGTTGCAAAATTTTGAATTTTGCCTCTGTTCACAGCTGCCCTGTGCGACTATTATTTTTCAGTTTTGAGGTATGGGAAGTAAGTAAATTTAATTTGAGTATTTCTCAATTTGTGTTTGAAGCCTGAGGAATAAAATGTAATTTAAGTGTTTTACAACCTTTTAGCTTTCCAGATACTGCTTGATCATTTTTTAATCTCATAGTGGTATACATTCCAGTATAAAGTTAAATCAAAAGAGACACTCAGGGGCTTTGGGGAACAACCACTGGAGATCCATACTGGTTATGTGAATGCTGGACTATACTCACCTTGACAGAAGGGTACACCTTTGGAGAACAGCTGTGGATACTGGTGTTTGCACTTTGCTATGCAAAGAGGACCAGGGAAACCAGGTTTTGGAAGTCAAGTAGGCCTTTGGATTTATAATTTTGATAAACTATTCACAGGTTTTTTGTTTTTTTAATATTCATCTGGCAACTTTACAGATAAAGGCTTGAAAGATGAGAATGTGTGTATAAGGCAAACTATTCAAACTTAAAAGCCAAGGCCCTCTACATGGTTGTGAGTATTGGAAGTCTTCCTCTGATTTTGTGAAAAAACACCCAGGTTCATCCATTTTTAATCACACATTATAATGATAATGGATTGTTTCTCAGCCCCTGATATTAAATATCATATAGGGGCAAAATGGAGCTTCTGTAGTATTGAAATAATATGTTCTGATGTTGATTTATTTCAGAATTTTGTTAAGGAAAGCATTCCAAATATTTTTATATAAATTCTAAAATGAGGCAATTATATAACTATTATAAGTATGGAATGGGTCTCATATTTTTTACTGTGCTACTTTGAGTCTGAAAAACAAGTGTTGTTGTTCAGTTGCTAAATTGTGTTCAACTCTTTGCCACCCTATGCACTGCAGCACACCAGGCTTCCCTGCCCTTCACTATCTCCTGGAGTTTGCTCAAATTCATGTCCATTGAGTTGGTGATGCTAATCATCTTATCCTCTGCTGCCCTTTTGTCCTTTTGCCTTCAATCTTTTCCAGCATCAGAGGCTTCTTCAGTGAGGTGTTTCTTTGAATGAGGTGGCCAAAGTATTTTAAAATGTTCTGCCAGTGAACTGAGTCGTTTAGGACTCAGCTGTATCTGATTCCTTGTGACCCCATGGACTGCAGCCCTCCAGGCTCCTGTCCATGGAATTCTCCAAGCAAGGATATTGGAGTGGGTAGCCATTCCCTTTTCCAGGATATCTTCCCAACCAAGGAGTTGAACCAAGGTCTCCTGCATTGGAGAAGGAAATGGCAACCCACTCCAGTACTCTTGCCTGGAAAATCCCATGGATGGAGGAGACTGGTGTCCATGGGGTCGCAAAGAGTTGGACACAACTGAGCAACTTCACTTCACTTTCCTGCATTGTAGGTAAATTCTTTACCACCTGAGCCACCACACTCAATACTTTGTTTTAAAATTTTCAACTTATCAGTGTTTAAAGATAATTCTCAAATATTTAGTGAGCAAAGAGTTTGAACATACTTTGAGCCCTCTCTAGGCTCAGATAATCAGCTATAGATTATTTGATTCCTTATGGATTCCACCATGGAATCACTAATGTGTCTTAGCCTTGATTGATATTTATAGATCTAGTTAAAATATAAGTTTGAAATCAATTTACTTATTTCCAATAAAAGTATTTTCTACAGACAGACCTTATACAATGTGGTGGCTGCTAAGTTAGAGAAAATACAAACTGTTATTATTTTTTATTCAATGTCTTTCTTAAAATATATAAATTCCAAATTACCTGTGCAAACATAGGTCTTGCAGGATTTACCAAAGACTTTAAATTATTTCTATGAAAAATATGTACATATACAGATTCAAAGAGGAAATTGAAAAAGAAACTATCCTAAGATGAAGCTCTATATAAAGTTATGACTTTTCCATTATCAAGTTTAAGAAGGAAAATATTCTGAGCAATGGCCTTCATGTAACCACACAATCACAGACACATATGCATCCATATATTTTTCATGAAGAATACTTAGGGAGTAAAAGACTACTCAAAATAGTGACTTAGCTATTGATATGATTTAAATATGATATGCATATAAAATTTAAGTACCCAGCATGTGGAAAATTCACCAAGAAGTTAAGGATCATTTTTGGGGGGCTTTTATTTTGTGTCTAGCCTCAGCCTAAGCTTCAGCACTGGCCATTATTGGAGCTGATTCACAGAAGTGATTTCACAGAGCAGAAAAAATTATCAAATAACGATAAATCAAAATTTTAGAAATTATGATTTAATGCACACACTGTGGCAATTAAATACAAATAAGTGCTTTGGCTTAGATTCTTAGTGTACCACAGTGTAGAAGTCTGGATCAAAGAAGGGCAATGTACTAAATCATTTTCAGCAATGCTGAAAGTTACATAAAATGATTAGTCATTAGTTTATTTGTTCCTGTGGACCTCGATCCATACTTAGGTCCATTTCCCTTTTGGTTTAGCTGAATATACAGATAATACACATAGAAATTCAGGTAGACTTATTCATGTCAGCAAAACCTGATTAAATGAGCGTGATTATAGGTACACTGGGCATGCATGAAAAACATTATTATTTTTAAAAATAGCATTATTTATTTAAAATAAATTACATTATATATATATATAAAGACAACTCATCCCAATGAGGAGGTGAACTCATGAGATCCAATAATTTTGGGTTAAGCCTTCATCTGCTTTTTAGTGTCGGCAGTGCTTGATTAGTTATTCAACAAAGCAGAACTCTAAAGCTGATCATTCTGGAAAGAGGCAAGAGTCCCATTTTTTAAACTCAAATTGTACTTAGCTTCAAGGTATGGTACTATTCAATTAATATACTTGGCTTTCACTTTCAAGAATAGAACAAATCCCAGAACTGTTCTTGAAAGATATGTGACTCAAATTTAAATTATCTCTCTTTTTTATCCTTTAGGATTAAAGGCAAATTAAATTTTATCTGAAGAAAACAAAACCACTTCAGCTTTTATTTTCTACATCATCTGCAGAAGGTAATTTTTAAAAATAAAAGATTAGAAATTATAAACCCAACAGTCAAAAGTTGTTCACCATCATTTGAAGATAAAAGTAGTGCAAAACCCACTCTTTTTTTCAGGCTACAAATGCAGCATTTTGAAATGAAGACCTTAATAGCAACAGTTTTTAACACATTGAAAGATGTCTTCTGCCTTTGGCTTATACCAATAAGCAATGTAGTGAGGAATTTGTTTTTGTTTTGTGTTATTTTTGTTTTAATAAGAAATAAAAAAAAATGTTCTTATTTGAAGCATTGCTGAAAAAAAAAAAAAAAACTTTTAGGATGTTGAAGTACCATTACATTTATCCACTTTGCTGAGCCTATGGGAATTAAGGATTTTTGCCTTCAAAATTACAGAGGCAAAAAACCAAAATAATTTGTTTTTAAAGTAAAGTGAAAATGAATGGGATAGGAATTCAAAGACTCTTAAAATGATATTCCATGAGAAAGGCATGCGCCATGTAGAGGTAAAAGTGGATTCTTCATATGGCTTTGTCTTATTACCCAACAATATTACCTTAGGAAATAAATAAGTGGCTATGATAGTTAGTGTCACCCTACTGATCTTATCAAGGCAATTTTTCTTGTGTCAAAATGCATCAAATTTTTATTCTAAAGCATTTATTGCCATTTTCCAGTGCCACTTCAAGTGCCTTAGTTTCAAGCTGGAATTCATATAATCTAACTGTGATTTATTGAGTAAGCTCTTCTAAACATGCATTATATGTAAGATACTATTTCAGGCACTGTGAAAGATGTAAAGAAAAGTGTTTTGGTGATAGGTGTTATCAATGAAATAAAAGTCTTGCTTGAGAGTTAAGAGTTACACATAAAAAGCTACAAATAAATAGAAAGCAAAAAGTGGCAAAAATTCTGAAATAGATTCATATATATGCTAGGAAAAGTTGAACGGTCACATGAGAACTGTGTCAGTGGTGTACAAGCTTGAGGTTTTCTACAGGACATGGAGAATGATACAAGTGCAGAGTGAGCCACTAAAATGACTGTCCAAAGCTATATCTTTTCGTGTGGAATACAGTACTCATGCAGGGCATCAGAGATGAGATATTTGGAGAAGTAAGATTTAGGTTTAAGATGACCCAATGTCATTTATGCTTTAATCAATGTCACTGAGTTTTGTTTTGTTTTCCTAAAGAGAAAAATTACTGTGGCGAGGCATCTCTTTTAAAAAACTCAATCCTTCATTAATGTCTACCATTCAGTGGTGGTTTAGTTGTTGGTGTTTTCATCGCTAAGTTGTGTCCAACTCTTGTGACCCCATGGATTGTAGCCCTTGTGGTTCCTCTGTCCATGGAATTTTCCAGGTAGGAATACTGGAATGGGTAGTCACTTCCTTCTCCAGGAGATCTTCCCATCTCAGGGACTGAACCCATGTCTACTGATTGCAGGCAGATTCTTATAGATATCTTAAAGAGATACCATTGAGTCGTGTACCTACACAAAGAATATTAGACTATTTTTCTGAGCCACCGGGGATGACCATTAGACTATTGTAATTGTTTCCAAAATATTTTAAAAATATATCTTAAGAAGGTTAAAAAAAGTCATAGGTGATATACATTTCAAGGTTTAATTGTTGGAGTCATTTAATTTTATAAATTCATTCATCATAATAAAGATAAGTTTGAAAGAGGGCAAAGGAGATACTTTTAAGAACAATATTTTTCTCTTAACTGGATAAATGTGTCCAAACTGTATAGTCATTTTTTAGGTATAAAAATATTTTAATATCTGAAAACCAAAGACCAAATTGATGCCTTATTAAAATTACACGAGTTACTTTTAATACTTAACATAAAAGATGTCACGTAATTTTGTGTTTCATTATGGATTTGTTTCCAAAAAGTGATCATGATAATAAGGATGAAGATGCAATGATAAAGGTAGATTTCTTAAAAATTCCCACTTCTAAATCTTGTTTCTCACTTTTTTTCTTTCACATTTGCTTGCTTTTTGCAAACAACCCTTGCTATATTTGAGCAATTTCTATGTCTCATGTATTTTTCAGAATGAATTCAAGAGTTTTTCAGAAATAGAAGGCAGTTATCATGTTGTTTTCAAGGTTTAGATTTTCATCACATTTTCTCTCCCTCTGTCACTAACCATGCTCTTCCTCACCAAAAAGTAATAAAAGAAAATTGCATTCAGAAAAGTAGTCTGTGACAGCCACTTTCCTGTGAGCCTGAGGTTCCCTTCCAAGATGTGGTTTGTGTTTTTAGCTCTTATAGCCAGTACTGTGTATGTCCAATCTCCTGGACGTCATCCTGTCTTCATTCTTTCAAAGACAGCTGGAGAGAAAGTCATTTTTTGTTCATAGGAATGTGTCTCAAATATTTCAAATGGCTTAGATGATCCATTTTGTAAGCCATTGAAATTAAAAATGAAATTGAAATAGTGCTTTCTCCTTTAAAATATTTTAATGTCATGTTTTAAAAGTTTAAAGTATTTATATATTTTTAATTCAGTGTAATTTTATGGATACCTTTTCCATCACTTTGAAGAAATTTTAGAAAATTGTTTTTTCAGAAAAACTAACAATATGAATAAGGCTTCCAAATTTCATCACCTAAATGACATAATTTTGCATTGATTCTGGAAGTTAGCATATCGATAAAGCACTTCATTTGAATTTACTTTTAATCATATCTTCTAGTTTCTTTCAATTTGTGTTTCACTAAATTCCCCTCAGAATATGATTTCCAAGGATGGAAAGATTAACATTCTTTGCCTGCCACTTATCAATATTTAGCTTTTCCTTTTGTTTGTTTTTGCTGTTGTTGTTCAGTACCTAATTCATTTCCAACTCTCTGGGACCCCATGGACTGTAGCCCGCCAGGCTCCTCTGTCCATGGGATTTCCCAGGCAAGAATACTGGAGTGGGTAGCCATTCCCTTCTGCAGCAGATCTTCCTGACCCAGGGATCGAACCTAGGTCTCCTGCACTGGCAGGCAGATTCTTTACCACCGAACCACCAGGAAAGCCCTATCATTTCATTGCCCGGACTTAAACTCACTGGCCTGCCTTTCCTCAGCTATCTCAGATTTAGTTTGAGAATAAGCAATCCAGGGAAATGAAAGATCTGATAGGGTAAATAACTTGAAAAAAAGGGTCCCAACGCAGCTTTCCTGATTCTTAATCAATATTTTGTATTAAAACATGAAACTGGAAAATATTGACAGAAAATATGTATATCTAGATTAAACATGGGAAAAAATTAGGATTTGAAATCTAGGATTGAAAATATGTCAGGAATCTGTGACTCTAATTTTGTACATTTAAATGTCAATTTAAACATGGTTTCAATTCTTCTTTGATTTAAATTATTAATAATATCCTTATATTTACCTCACAGAATTGCCATGAATATCAGATGCAATCTAGTGTTTGAAACACAGAAATGAGTAAAGTTCTTGACAAATTGAGTAATTTTATTATTATGGTTTCATTTTGTTCCCTCGACTCAACTTCTGGCCTCAGAAGATTGTGACATAGGCTATATATTACAGGCACAAAGTTTTAATACATACTAAGCACGGCGATATAGTCCCCATCCGAGCAGGCAAAGAAAAGTATCATTCTACTATAGTACACTGAAGCCTTCTTTTCACCATGCAGAGGACAAAGAAAATTGCAATCTCTGTATCACTGTGTGTCTTAGATTTCCTTCAATAACTTCAGTACATAAAACTCTAAATATAAGATTAAACCAATAATTTAGATGAACACCTGATGTAAAGAACTGACTCATTAGAAAAGACCCTGATGCTGGGAAAGATTGAAGGCAGGAGGAGAAGGGGACAACAGAGGATGAGATGATTGGATGGCATCACCAACTCGATGGACATGAGTTTGGGCAGGCTCCAGGAGCTGGTGATGGACAGGGAAGCCTGGTGTGCTGCAGTCCATGGGGTCGCAAAGAGTTGGGCACAAATGAGCAACTGAACTGAACTGAACTGAACTGAATAAGTTAGAATTGTGTTATAAACTATATTTACTCTTTACTTCTGTGTTTCAGAATATTTTTAAAATAAAAATCAGTTTCTCTTGTTGATATAATTATTTCAAAAATAATAAAAATATATTGTGTGATTTGGGGGAAGAGATATAATTGAAATATTTACAGCAAGGATATTTGGAGGTTCATAAAAACAAAAATTCAAGAGAAACAAAACTCATTGGCATAGCCATGAAGCACACTTTTCATGACTGAGAAAACACTTCTATGATATCTGAGGGCACTTTTCATTTAAAAATTACAGGGACCCTATCATGGATAACAGCGTAGTATTATTATATAATAATAAACACCCCAATATAATAAACACTCAAATGTCACCTAGTGCCTGGAAATTCTTAAACAGAACAGATAGGATACAGGATCTAGGAAAAAACAAACATATAAACTTGGCATTTCCTCCAAACTCCTTCTCTTCCAATTTATCCACAACCCCAAAATACCAGGGTGTCAATTTTAATTGAAAAGTTATAGAATTATATCTCCAATAGATAATGGAATTTATTCTCCAATTTCAACCAAAGAAGAATGCTACAGGTTTAGGAAGTACTGAACAAAATAAAAATGATTTCTTTAGAGGCTCATCCTTCACCTGCCAGACAATAAAAATAAAACATATTATTTCACATATAGGAAAAGATATACTTGTTTCAATAAAACAAAGCTTTCTTTTGAGGAAGTTTGCATCAGTAAACTGTATTAGCACACAATAATTTAATAGTATTAAGAAAGGACTTATTGGGAACAGTAATACATTTTGAGAACATTTCTGCTCTTCTCAATATCCTAATCACATACCAGACTCTCTGTTAAATGTCAGTATATTCTTTCTGTTCACTGACAGGGTAGAAATCCCAGAATGAGTCAATAATAGAATTCTACAACATTCCCATTTTCTTTTCCAAATATTGTTTTGTTTCAGGAAACAAATTTAACATCTAGGACCCTTTGTAGATTTCCCTGAAGTATACATCCATAGCTACTTATTATTCTGTCAGTTACTTAAAGAATTGTCCTCTCAAATTTCCTTTCAGCCTTTGCACAAAAAGACCATTGAAGCAGTTCCAAAAAATAAACAAAAACAATGTACCCAAATTTTTTTTCAGTGTTGGTGAAATTTTACAGATCCCAAGAGCGTTACTCCCTAGCACACTTAATCACTTCTTTACCAGTGATTTTTTTTTTTCTTCTTCTTAAGAGGACCAACCAACAACCTAGCCAGGTTGCACTCAATATCTTGAAGAAGAAAAAAATTAGAAGGGAAAATAATTGTTTTGATAATGTTACTTAAAATAGAACAGATCCTAACTGTTGGGAAAGGAAAGTAAACAGAGATTGTTTTCTAAAATGCTACTGGCCAATTAAGTTCATTCATTCTATCGAGTCTGACTCTTTGAGACCCCATGAACTGCAGCATGCCAAGCTTCTCTGTCTATCACCAACTCCCGGAGTTTACTCAGAGTCGGTGATACCATCTAATCATCTCATCTTCTGTCATCCCCCTCTCCTCTTGCCTCCAATTTTGCCCAGCATCAAGATTTTTTCTAAGGAGTCAGTTCTTTGCATGAAATGACCAAAGGATTGGAGTTTCAGCTTCAGCATCAGTCCTTCCAATGAATATTCAGGACTGATTTCCTTTAGAATTGACTGATTGGTTCTCCTTGCAGTCCAATGGACTCTCAGGAGTCTTCTCCAACATCACAGCTCAAAAGCATCAATTCTTTGGCGCTAAGCTTTCTTTACTGTCCAGCTCTTACACCCATAATGACTACTGGAAAAACCATATCTTTGACTATATGGACTTGACTTTTTGTGACTCTATATACTGCAGCCAGCCAGGCTCCTCTGTCTATTAAGATTCTCCAGGCAAGAATACTGGAATGGGTTGCCAGGCCCTCCTCCAAGGAATCTTCTCAACCCACGGATCAAATCTAGGTCTCCCACATTACAGGTGTATTCTTTACCATGTGAGTCACCAGGGAAGCCCCTGTTTCTTTTAGCTGGGTGTTTAATAATCATTGTGAATTAACATGGTGTTGTGATATTTATAGAGCCCCTATAGTTCCCCTGTGGAGAAGGCAATGGCACCCCACTCCAGTACTCCTGCCTGGAAACTCCCATGGACAGAGGAGTCTGGTAGGCTGCAGTCCATGGGGTCGCGAAGACTCGGATACGACTGAGTGACTTCACTTTCACTTTTCACTTTCATGCATTGGAGAAGGAAATGGCAACCCACTCCACTGTTCTTGCCTGGAGAGTCCCAGGGACGGGGGAGCGTAGTGGGCTGCCGTCTATGGGGTCGCACAGAGTCGGACACGACTGACGTGACTTAGCAGCAGCAGCAGCATAGTTCCCCTGAACTCCCAGATTTGAATGGGGCTCCCTGAAGTTACCAGGTGCATATATTTGTATTTTCACTTTACAAAAGAGTCAAGTAGCCTAGAGCATGAATGCTACTGAATGTTGAATTGATGCAATCATTACAGAACAAGAAAGAGACTGTCTACAAGGGGAAAGAAGTATGTTGTCATTGAGGAGAGTCAGATTTAACAGTTCATGACTTACGTTTTATTCATGAAATATACATAGATTTTATAAATAATCATTTACATAGGTATGAATAAAGGAAAATAAATAATATAATCTTTTTAAAGTTTCCCAGGAGGATATGCCAAATTACATTATCTTCTTCCCTTCAAGAGGTAGCCACTATCCTGNAATAAATAATATAGTCTTTTTAAAGTTTCCCAGGAGGATATGCCAAATTACATTATCTTCTTCCCTTCAAGAGGTAGCCACTATCCTGATGTTTTGTTTTCTCTTATAATGGTGGCACTAATGGTAAAGAATCCTCCCTCCAATGCAGGAGGCTCAAGGGATGCAGTTTCTGTCCCTGGGTTAGGAAGATCCTCTGGAGTAGGAAGTGACAACCCACTCCAATATTCTTGCTTGGAAAATTCCATAGACAGAGGAGCCTGACGGACTACAGTCCATGGGGCCACAAAGAGTCAGACATGACTGAGCATTACTTATCATTATAACTTCAGAAATATGTATTTTTGAAACATTTAAATTGAGGGATAATTTCTTCTTTGATTTTCTGTTACTAATATATGTTTCTGAAAGCACATATTTTATCATTGGCCAAAATTACTGTCCTCAATCCTGATGTGGGGGATGTTTTTGGAGCATAAATTGTGCCATAGAATTGTCCACATTTGAAACCAGTGTTCCTGGCTTTTGTGCTCTGGTATTTGTGATTTGGTGCTCAGGGAAATTTTTCAGAAATCTCCCAGACAGGCTGTTCTTGTCAACTCAGGGAGACTTCTGCATAAAAGGCACTCAGAGTTGCTTTTAATAGGTGTGCTCACCAGTATTCTTGCCTGGAAAATCACATGGATGGAGGAGCCTGGCTGGCTACAGTCCATGGGGTTGCAAAGAGTCGGACATGACTGAGTGACTTCACTTTCACTTTTTCATTTTAACAAGTAGAGGCTCCTGCTAGATATCATCATCAGGGTCAACCATGGGAGTTCTCCTCCTCTAGTATGCTCATTGACAGTTTTTTAATGTTAATAAACTTTCTAAAAGAGATGCAAATTCTATGCACTATTTTTTATGAAAGATGATAGAATCGATTTGCTACTATTTTGATTGTTTTCTATATCTATGTTCATGAATGAAATTTGCTTACTACTTTAATTTCACAAATTGCCTTTTCTCATTGTTGTGTCAGGGCTATTCTAGAATGCAAATAAAAATTAGGGACTTAACCATATTTTTATTTTCTGGAATATTTTATATTAGATTGGGGACACCTGTTCTTAGGAAACGTGGTAGAAGTCATCGTCAAAATTATCTGTGCCTATAATGGGGGGAGGGGATGTTGGAAAAGAGTAAGACTTAATTCTTGACTCAATTGTTTAATGATATAGAAATATTCAGTTTTTAAATTCTTCTTCAGTTAGTTTTAATAAAGCTATACTTTTCCAGGTATTTATCTTTTTATAGAAGTTTTGAAATTTTAAGANTTTAAAGTATGTTTCTTACTCTGTTATTTTCTTTTTATCAAACTTGAATTTTTTCAATGTCATAACTTTTAATGAATAGTTTGAATTTTCATATTTCTTTCTATAGTGTTTCCTTTTTATTACTTAATTTCTGTTCCCACTTTATGCTCTTTAAAATTCCTTCTGGTTTATTTGACTTTATTAACTGATGTTTGTGCTTCTTTGGTAGCTCAGTTGGTAAAGAATCTGTCTGCAATGCTGGAGACCTGGGTTCGATCCCTGGGTTGGGAAGATCTACTGGAGAAGAGTACAGCTACCCACTCCAGTATTCTAGCCTGGAGGATTCCTTGGGGTTGCAAAGAGTCAAGTGTTTACTCTACAATTTACATCAGTAAATTGATGTTTACTGAACATTTTAAGTTTGATACCTAATAATTTAAATTCCAATTTTCTTATTTTCTAGTATTATCTTTTCAAGATACAAATCTCTCTCCCACCCTATCACTGTTCTATCTGTACTTACTAGAGCAATACTATGTACTGTTACAGACAAGAGTCCAAATGACATTGGCATCAGAGTAGAAGTTTATTTCTTGCTCTATAAAGTCTAAGTAAGTGTTCCTTAAATGTAGTTGTGTCTACCCCAAGCAATGGTCCATGAATCCAGTCACCTTTGATTTTATATCTCTATTATACCCTAGGTTTTGTAGACAAGTGCTGGACCCTCTTCCCCAGTTGCTCATGGAAGACAGACTGATTCACACACAAACTATTTGGTGAGACCTGGTACCATGCCTCATCTTGATGCAAGAAAAGGTATGAAGCATCACTGACTGTTGCAGTGCTTTAGAGTTCCATGCCCAAGGTACTCACTGGAAACTTGTCACATACACATCATCTACCTACACAGGTCAAAATTTCAGATACTCAGAGGCAAAGATGTTTCTGTTTTGTTTTTTCTTAAACATAGTTTTTGCCCAATTAGGTATCATAAACCATGGTTCTCAGGGGAAATGGGAAGTTTCCTAAAATCTAAATTTTCAAATGCCAACTAAGGGACAAATCATAAGCAGGCCTTTGTAAGGAAAGCAGTTTTAGGTTTACTAGGCTAATTATTTTCTGCAAGCTTGTCTTGTTTTTTGAGGAAAAGTGTCCAATTTCTCACCATTATCTATGTTACACTGAGAGTTTTTTTTATAAATAGTCTTCATTAAGTCGAAAAAGTTCCTAAGTATTGCTAGTTTGCTGAGGGTATTTATCATAAATGGGTGTATTAGAGTTTTCTAGAGAAATAGAACCAATAGGATGTGCATATAAATATATGTATGTGTGCAAAGTCATACATACAAATACATGTATGTATGCTAGGCTTCCCTATCCTCTACACTAGACACGTAGTGAGTCCCAATATCTGGATATCAAACATGTCAAACTCTTTGCAACCCTGTGGGCTATAGCCCACCAGTTTCCTTTGCCCACTGGATTTTCCAGGCAAGAATAATGGAGTGAGTTGACATTTCCTCCTCCGAGGGATCTTCCTGACCCAGGGATCAAACCTGCGACTTCCATGTCTCTGGCACTGGCAGTTAGATTCTGTACCACAAAGTCACCTGGGAAGCCCGATGCATGTATATATATGTTTATTATAAGGAACTGACTTAATCAATTGTGGATTTTAGCCAGTCCAACATCTGAGACACATGGGCAACAAGTTGTAGAGTCAAGAGAGCTTATGTCCCAGGTGAAGCCCAAAGACATTTTGCTGAAAAATGATCATCTCTTACTCTAGAAGGCTGTTTTTTGTTGTTACTGTTGTACTTGGGTCTTTAGCTGATTGGATGCGATAACTCACATTGTGGAGGGAAATCTACCTGCTCAAAGTTCACCAACTTAAATGCTAGTCTCATCTAAAAGCACCTTATACCTTGGCATATATCACAGCCTCTAAGACAATAATTCAATCAACTGTACATATATTGTTGTTGTTGTTCTGTCATTAACCCCTGTCTGACTCTTTGTGACCCTGGCCTGCAGCACGCTAGGCTTCCCTGTCCTCTGCACTAGACACATAGTGTGTCCCAATATCTGGAGATCAAACGGTTTGAGTTCTCTGATTGGTAGACACATCGATGGGTCAGGAGGGTGATATATTCTGATTCAGTTAGGGGAATGATGTGATGTGTAATGGCTACACATCATGTGGCTGGTCCTACTGCTAAACTATAAAATCTGATTAAGTCATAGGAATCCTAGTATTTTCAGCCATTTTGTCAAAAGGATAGATGTTGTGGGAACCTCTGAACCTGTGGTCAGTGTTAGAATTGAGAGCAGTCTTGTTGGGAACTCTGTCCTTTAGCTTGCGTCTCTGCAGACTCTGAGAAGTTAATGACAGAATTATATTACAATATTACATATAACATGCTAGATTCAATTTGCTAATTTTTGATGAAGAATTTTGTATTTATGTTTATGAGAGATGTTAGTGTAGTTTTCCTTTCTTGCAATATCTGGTTTTGGTGGTAAGGTAATACAGGCCTCATAAAATATGTTCTGAGATGGTCCGACTGCTACTGTTTTTTGAAACATATTGTCAAGAAGTGCTATCATTTAGTCCCCAGTTTTCAGTAGAACTCACCAGTGAAACCATCTGGTTCTGGTTCTTTCTATTTTGGATGGTTATTAAATATTGATTAAATTTCTGTTGAAATTATTTGTTTCTCCTTGTGTCACTTTCAGTTGTTTAACTTTCAGGAAACTGCTCATTTCATCTAATTTGTTGAGCTGTTTACAATATTCCTCTATTACCCACATAATATCCACGGCTTTCTCTCAGCTTACATCATTTTTCTTTTCTTGTGTATTCTCTAATTTTTCATTAGTGCCCTTAACGTATTAATTATAATTATTTTACATTCTGAAAACATTCATCTTCAATTCTGATGCTTTCTTGATCTCTTCAGACTGTACTTTGTCCTTGTCTTTTAGTATGTCTAGTAACTTTTGCTTGGAAGCCGGATATGTTTAATTGGGTAAGTGGGGCTTATATACATTATGAGGCGTTATGACCTAATTAGAATTTGGACACTGATAATGTTTGTACTACAAGCATATGCCAGAGAATTAAAAATCTTTTATTGTCCTTGTTTTTGTCTTTCCTGATGTCCTGAATTCCCCTTCAAATGGTCTGTTCTTTACAGCTCTTTTGGTTGTAATCCACTGTCTTGGTTGTAACATATGGTAGCCATGCTGATATGGTAATAAGAAGTGTGGAAGGGGAAGTGCCATATAATCCCATGATTAAATCTATGCATTTTCACTTTCCTGGGTTTCTTAAGATGTGATTTTTTTCACAAATGCTTCTCAGCTTACATCCTCTCTTAAGTGTAACCTTGGAGATGAATAATCTCTTTTAGGTGGAATAATACTCTGATAAACCTTTCTCAATTTCCCTTGTTGGTGGTGGTGTTAGGTCTCTCAGTCCTGTCTGACTCTTTGAGAACCCATGGACTGCAGCACACCAGGCTTCCCTGTCCTTCACTATCTCCCAGAGTTTGCTCAAACTCATGTCCATCAAGGTGGTGATGCCATCCAACCATCTCATCCTCTGTTATCCCCTTCTCATTCTGCCTGCAATCTTCCCCAGCATCAGGGTCTTTTCCAGTGAGTCAGTTCTTCACATTAGGTGGCCATAGTATTGGAGCTTCAGCTTCAGCATCAGTCCTTCCAATGAATATTCAGGGTTGATTTCCTTTAGGATTGCCTGGTTTGATCTCCTTGCAGTCCAAACGACTCTCAAGAGTCTTTTCCAACACCACAGTTCAAAAGCATTAATTCTTCAGCTTTCAACCTTTTTTATGTTCCAACTCTCACATCCATACATGACTATTGGAAAAAGCAAAGCTTTGACCATGGGGACATTTGTCAGCAAAGTAATGCATCTGCTTTTTAATATGTTGTCTAGATTTGTCATAGCTTTTCTTCGAAGGAGCAAGTGTCTTTTAATTTTATGGCTGCAGGCACCATCTGCAGTGATTTTGGAGTCCAAGAAATTAAAGTCTGTTACTGTTTTTTTTTTTTTTCATTTTTTCCCCATCTATTTACCATGATATGTTAAGACCAGATGCCATGATCTTTGTTTTTGATGTTGAGTTTTAAGCCAGCTTTTTTACTCTCGTCTTTCATTTTCATCAAGAGGCTCTTTAGTTCCTCTTCACTTTCTGCCATAAGGGTGGTGATATCTGCATATCTGAGGTTATTGATATTCCTCCTGGCAATCCTGATTCCAGTTTGTGCTTCATCCAGCCCAGAATTTTGCATAATGTACTCTGCATATAAGTTTAATAAGCAGGGTGACGATATACAGCCTTGACGTACTCCTTTCCCAATTTGGAAGCAGTTTGTTGTCTCATGTTCCATTCTAACTGTTGCTTCTTGTCTTGTATACAGATTTCTCAAGAGGCAGGTCAGGTGGTCTGGTATTCCCATTTCTTTAAGAATTTTCCACAGTTTGTTGGGATCCACACCGTAAAAGGCTTTAGTGTAGTCAATGAAGCAGAAGTAGATTTTTTTTTTTTCCTAGAATTATCTTGCTTTTGCTGTGATCCAACAGATGTTGGCAATTTGATCTCTGGTTCCTCTGCCTTTTTAAAATCCAGCTTAAACATCTGGAATTTCTCCATTCATGTGCTGTTGAAGCCTAGCTTGGAGAATTTTGAGCATTACTTCCCTAGCATGCGCGATGAGTACAATCATGCGGGAGTTTGAGCATTTTTTGGCATTGCTTTTCTTTGGGATTGGAATGAAAACTGCCCTTTTCCAGTCCTATGGCCACTGCTGAGTTTCCCAAATTTGCTGGCAAGTTGACTGCAACACTTTAACAGCATCATCATTTAGAATTTGAAAAAGCTCAGCTGGAATTCCATCACTTCCACTAGCTTTGTTCATAGAGATGCTTCCTAAGGCCCACTTGATTTGACACTTTAGGATGTCTGGCTCCAGATGAGTGATCACAGCATCGTGGTAAACTAGGTCATTAAGATCTTTTTGTATTCTGTGTACTCTTCCCACCACTTCTTAATAGCTTCTGCTTCTTTTAGGTCCATACTGTTTCTATCCTTTGTTGTGCCCATCTTTGCATGAAATATTTCCTTGTTATCTCCAGTTTTCTTGAAGAGATTGCTAGTCTTCCCCATTCTATTATTTTCCTCTATTTCTTTGCATTGATCACTGAGGAAGGCTTTCTTATCTTTCCTTGTTGTTATTTGGAAATCTGCATTCAGATGAATATATCTTTCCTTTCCTCCTTTTCCTTTTGTTTATCTTCTTTTCTCAGTTATTTGTAAGATCTCCTCAGACATTTTTTTGTTTCTTTTTCTTGATGATGCTTTTGATCACCACTTGCATACAATTTTAGGAACTTCTGTCCATAATTCTTCAGGAACTCTATCAGATTAATCTCTAATCTCTTGAGTCTATTTGTTACGTCCACTGTATAATCACAAGGTATTTGATTTAGGTCATACCTGAATGGTCTAGTGGTTTTCCCTCCTTTCTTCAATTTAAGTATGAATTTTGCAATAAGGAGTTCATGATCTGAGCCACAGTCAGCTCCTGGCCTTTTTTTTTTTTTTTGCCTTGTTACATAGAATATAATCTGTTTATTTTTCCTCACCTTGCCAGAGGCAGGAAGAAATCTTTCTTGGCACTTTGATCAAGAATATGATGGATTTCCTATAAATAAAACATATTGTAGACCCCCTCAAACTGACTACCAGGAATTTTTTCATGCTCACAAGAGTCCAGAGTGAATTCAAAGAATTTGTCAAAATTACCATTTAACCATTTTTACTAAGGTTTGAGTCCAATGACCTCTGATACAGGTGAGCAAATCTTAGCTGTTATTCTCTGCATTTACATTTCTTTCTAGATTTCTGTTTGGCAGTTTTGCCTAAGGCCTCATTTCTCTGATGGGTCCAAAAATTCATTGATTTTTAATTTATTGAGTGTTTATTTTTTTTCTTCTTGGAAGGATAGGAATAATGAGTTCCAAAATTTTCATATGTGGAGGCTGAGATTGAGAATAACTAGTCATCTTCAATATACACATTCTATTGTCATACATTTCTTCAGCCCTTTAATTCAGTTAAACATATTGATTGCATCTATTTTCACTAGTGTTTTTTAAAATTTTCAGAATCCTAGTCTTCCAGGTGACCCTGGTGATGTATGAAAATTAGAGACAACAAGCTCTCACCATAAATTCTGCACAAATTACAGCTTTGTGAGTAAAATAAATGATTGTTGCTATGGTAAAACACTGACTCTGAAGTGATTCATATGAATTAAAAAAAAAACAAACTAGAATCTGTAGATTAAGGGGAGATTTTTGTTGTTGCTGTCTTATCCAATACTAGAATTATTATCAACTATCTCAAAGTAAATAATCTGATGACACTTGTATTTGAAGTCCTTTTTCAGCCTCATTTCATGGCTAGAATGTGTTTATCAGCTCTTAGAGGAAAATTGTTTATCTTACTTTGACCTCTTAGATCCAGACCCCAACTGTGATGGACTGCTCTTCTCTCCATCTCCTTTTCTAGTGTGATTTTTATAATTCTCACTTTCGTTGATGTTTGACTCGTCTTGCTCCTAGACTTATGAGGAAATTTCTAGTCTGAATTCCCCATTTTCACGAGCCCATAAGCCTTTTCTCTTGTCTCCCTATCATCCAATTTCTGGGTCAGAAAGCCCTTGGGACCACTGCTGGCTAGACAATTTGTTTTCCTTTCTGGATTCATGCTTTTTCATTGTTTGGAACCTGTGAAGATTCACTTTATATATTTGTCTGCTCAGTGGTGTCTTAAAAGTATGTCTTTTTATTTTATCGAATATTTGAAGTGCTTTCCACAAAGAAGCATTTTTGTTTTTTAGCACATCATATTCCCTTGCTGCCAGAAAGAGAATTGGTTTGCATTTCTACACTCTTCTTTTAAAGTTATTTCAGAACAATTCTCTAAAGGCTAATAACCAGTCATACCAGATATATCTCAAACACACACACATAGAACAGTTGTTATTATATTAAACCTGATAATAAAAAAGTAACTGAAAAGATAATAGTGAACTATGTTCAATCATTTTTATCTTGAAAATATATTCATTGCCATCACTTGCTTCTGTCTTTTTTTTTTTTTTTTGAACATTCATTTAGTGAGGATATTCAGGGGTCATGAAGCAATTTGAGTTTGCAGCAGTTAACTACCATCACTTCACAAGGAAAATTCTTATCATAGTTCACACTTCTCTTGGGAATACTCTCTTTACTTAAGAATCTACATAAATTTTATTTTCCCAAAAGGAAGGTGCAGGCTCAGCTTTGAACCTCCTCTTATTTTATCCACTTAGTTTCTTTACTGGCTGAAAATATGTGCCCACACATACATACACACAAAACTTAAATTCCCTACNTATAATCTGAGAATATGACTTTAATGTTTCAATATTCAAAATATTATAACTGAATGGTCTGACAAATATTCTTTTAAATATTCCATGGATATGTAGGAGTATTTTTCTGAGTGCAAAGGATGCAGTGCTTTACATATTGAAAAGAATTCTGTGAACCAATAAATTCATTAAGGGCAAAAATAATTTTCTGTATTGTAAAAATAGAACCTTTTAAGATTCATTTAGAGCATATAAGGGTTTCCTGGTGGCTCAGTGGTAAGGAACCTGCTTGTGAATGAAGGAAATGCAAGTTCGATCCCTGGGTCAGGAAGATCCCCTAGAGGAGGGTATGGCAACCTATTCCAGTATTCTTGCCTGGAGTATCCCATGGACAGAGGAGCCTGGCAGGTTACAGTCCATGGGGTGGGAAAGGAGCTGGACAGGACTTACACTAAAACAACTAACGAGAATACAAATATTGGGTCTTGCTACTGTGTTGCTCTCTACTTAACAAGCTATGATATAGATTTGGATAATCTCCCAAACCTAAGATTTAGGAACATGCATAAGTACACACCATGCATCCTTTTCTTCATAATACGCATAAGTAATATGATACCATGTGTGAATCATTTTAGGTTTACAAGGTAGTCTAATTTATGTTTATAATATCTCCAGATATTCTATTGATTAAAAAATTCCGTTTTACTGTGTTGTGCTCAGTCACTTAAGTCATGTCTGACTATTTGCGACCTAGGGACTATAGCCTGCCAGGCTCCTCTGTCCATGGGATTCTCCAGGAAAGAATACTGGAGTGGGTGGCTGTGTGCTCTTCCAGGGGATCTTCCTGACCCAGGAATCATATGAACATCTCAGGTGTCTCCTGCATCAAAGGCAGGTTCTTTACCTACTGATCCACGTGGGAAACCCCAAAGAAATCACTGAGGGTAAAGCAAAATAAATTGCAATGTTCTGGTTTTTGTTCATTTGCTTTGCTTTACTTTCCCCTAACAAAAACTATGTTGGATGTCATCACCAACTCAATGGACATGAGTTGAGCAAACTCCAGGAGATAGTGAAGGACAAGAAAGCCTGGTCTGCTACAGTCAGTAGGGTGGCAAAGAATCAGACAGGACTTCATGACTGACCAACAACAAAATAACTATCATGAGAATCTTAAATTCACACGTTCCAGATGGCTATAGAATTTGTTTAAATATACCATTTTATCAAAGCATGAATAACATGAATCAGTGGCACTTCCCTGTTGGCCCACATGGTAAAGAATCTGCCTGCAATGCAGGAGAACTGGGTTGAATCCCTGGGTCAGGAAGATCCCCTGGAAAAGGGAATGGCTACCCACTCCAGTATTCTTATCTGGAGAATTCCATGGACACAGGGGCCTGGCAGGCTACAATCCATGGGGCCACAAAGAGTCAGACATGACTGATCAACTGAGCATACACAATTAACATAAAATAAAGTTCACATGTTTAAATTATTTATTTTGATAAGTATTGATGTATGTACATATCCTTTAAGCCATTATTATATTCAAAATGCCAAAATTCTCTACTAGAGTTGAATTGCATAGTTAACAGAAATACAATCTAAATAAGTCAGATATTTCAGAACTTAACATTTTACATAGAATAAGTAATTAATATCTCCATCACCAATGGAAAATAATACAATAAATAATATTCCTTTTCATCTTTAAGATCTAACCTTTAGAATAAGTACTAAATCACCATATTACACAGAGAAGAGAGAAAGTAATCCCTTGTCAACCAAAGCTAATTTCATTTAAAAACAGTCACCCATCATGGTTAGCTGATGCTCCATAAGCATTTGTAGAATGGAATTGAAAGCACTTGAAAAATGACAGAATAAGAAACTTAGCTTCCTGCCAAAAGAAGTCAAACTTATATGAGATGTCATTTTATGTGTCCCCAAGGAGATTGTGACAATATTAATCCAGTGTTGGAAAATGGCCATTCTGAAGGAAAGTGGTATTTCATTTTATGAAATTAGAGTGGTAGTGTACAATGAGAAGTGATATGTCTTTTGGAATTGTGTGTATACTCATATTTAATTCAATTCATTAACATTGTCATAGACGTGTGTGTTAAAGATGTCTCACAATATTACATAATTCATTTGCCTTTCCATTACTACAGCTACTTTTTCCATTACTTTTTAAATACATTGGCATATCTGGTCTTAAGAAATGTGATGTAATCATTATAGCAAACCTCATTATAGCTAAGGATAAACTTAGTCTAGGTCCTTACAACTAGTAAAATTATCTTTTATTGCATTATTTTTTTTTCCAGTTTTAAAAGAGAGGAAACTGAAAGTCAGAAATAAAATATATATATAATAAGGATTGGGCTAGAGAAAAATGTTTTCATTCTCATATCATGGACTCTGTTCCCTGTGTCATTTATTCAATTTAAATGTAACTTAGCTTCCAAGGAGATCAAATTAGTCAGTCCTAAAGGAGATCAGTCCTGAATATTCATTGAAAGGACTGATGCTGAAGTTCCAATATTTGCCCACCTGATTTGAAGAACCGACTCATTGGAAAAGACCCTAATGCTGGGAAATATTGAAGGCAGGAGAAAGGGACAACAGAGGATCACATAGTTGGATGGCGTCACCGACTCGATGAACACGAGTTTGAGCGAGCCCCAGGAATTGGTGATGGACAAGAAAGCCTGGCGTGCTGCAGTCCGTTGGGTCACAGAGTCAGACACGACTGAGGGACTAAATTGAACTGAACTAGCTTCCAAATATAGATAGCAGCCATATGAAATGAATGACTGAATGTCTAATAACTGATAGTATCTTGCCAAATAATCAATGATGTGAAAGTGGCATAATGCAGTGAACAAGTATCAGACTGAAAGCAAGCAAGGAGACTGTATGAAGTGCTGTCTCCCGGGAAGACAAGCTGTATGATGTGACATGACTCAGTATTACGGATGTAAGTCTATTCATCTGGAAAGTGGAGTTGCAGCATGTACTAAGTTGTACACGCCTCAAAAATCAAATATTTATTGGTTTTTTTTTTTCATTTTTCATTTTCTTATCTGATTTCACTCAATTTAATGTGTATTTTTTTTAATTAT
The DNA here is from genome assembly GCA_006410935.1 of Redunca redunca. NCBI lineage: Eukaryota > Metazoa > Chordata > Mammalia > Artiodactyla > Bovidae > Redunca > Redunca redunca. The sequence continues at coordinate 53,882 of SJYQ01002986.1, forward strand.
TTTATTCATTTCTTACATGATAGTATACATGTTTCAGTGCCATTCTCCCACATCATCCCACCCTCTCCTTCTCCCTCAGAGTCCAAAAGTCTGCTCTACACATCTGTGTCTCTTTTGCTGTCTCGCATACAGGGTTATCATTACCATCTTTCTAAATTCCATATATATGTGTTAGTATACTGTATTGGTGTTTTTTTTTTTTTTTTTCTGGCTTACTTCACTCTGTATAATTGGCTCCAGTTTCATCCAACTCATTAGAACTGATTCAAATGTATTTTTTTAATGGCTGAATAATACTCCATTGTGTATATGTACCACAGCTTTCTTATCTATTCATCTGCTGATGGACATCTAGGTTGTTTCCATGTCCTGGCTATTATAAACAGTGCTGCGATGAACATTGGAGTGCATGTGTCTCTTTCTATTCTGGTTTCCTTGGTGTGTATGCCCAGCACTGGGATTACTGGGTCATAAGGCAGTTCTATTTGCAATTTTTTAAGGAATCTCCACACTGTTCTCCATAGTGGCTGTACTAGTTTGCATTCCCACCAATAGTGTAAGAGGGTTCCCTTTTCTCCACACCCTCTCCAGCATTTATTGCTTGCAGACTTTTGGATCACAGCCATTCTGACTGGTGTGAAGTGGTACCTCACTGTGGTCTTGATTTGCATTTCTCTAATAATGAGTGATGTTGAGCATCTTTTCATGTGTTTGTTAGCCATCCGTATGTCTTCTTTGGAGAAATGTCTATTTAGTTCTTTAGCCCATTTGTTTGGTTGGGTCGTTTATTTTTCTGGAATTGTGCTGCAGGAGTTGCTTGTATGTTTTTGAGATTAGTTGTTTGTCAGGTGCTTCATTTGCTATTATTTTCTCCCATTCAGAAGTCTGTCTTTTCACCTTGCTTATAGTTTCTTTTGTTGTGCAGAAGCTTTTAATTTTAATTAGATACCATTTGTTTATTTTTGCTTTTATTTCCAGTATTCTGGGAGGTGGATCATAGAGGATCCTGCTGTGATTTATGTCGGAGAGTGTTTTGCCTATGTTCTCCTCTAGGAGTTTTATAGTTTCTGGTCTTACATTTAGATCTTTAATCCATTTTGAGTTTATTTTTGTGTGTGGTGTTAGAAAGTGATCTAGTTTCATTCTTTTACAAGTGGTTGACCAGTTTTCCCAGCACCACTTGTTAAAGAGATTGTCTTTACTCCGTTGTATATTCTTGCCTCCTTTATCAAAGATAAGGTATCCATAGGTGTGTGGATTTATCTCTGGGCTTTCCAGTTTGTTCCATTGATCTATATTTCTGTCTTTGTGCCAGTACCATACTGTCTTGATGACTATGGCTTTGTAGTAGAGCCTGAAGTCAGGCAGGTTGATTCCTCCAGTTCGATTCTTCTTTCTCAAGATTGCTTTGGCTATTTGAGGTTTTTTGTATTTCCATACAAATTTGAAATTATTTGTTCTAGTTCTGTGAAAAATACCGCTGGTAGCTTGATAGGGATTGCATTGAATCTGTAGATTGCATTGGGTAGTATACACATTTTCACAATATTGATTCTTCTGATCCATGAACATGGTATATTTCTCCATCTATTAGTGTCCTCTTTGATTTCTTTCATCAGTGTTTTATAGTTTTCTATATATAGGTCTTTAGTTTCTTTAGGTAGATATATTCCTAAGTATTTTATTATTTTCGTTGCAATGGTCAATGGAATTGTTTCCTTAATTTCTTTTTCTACTTTCTCATTATTAGTATATAGGAATGCAAGGGATTTCTCTGTGTGATTTTATATCCTGCAACTTGACTATATTCGTTGATTAGCTCGAGTAATTTTCTGGTGGAGTCTTTATGGTTTTCTAGCATTTATTATTGTCATCATGAAAGATAATGGATATTCCTAAGGATGTATTCCTGGAAACTTTAGTTCTTTCATTAGCATGCCCATTTCCATATTTCCTGAAGCTAATTTTTCTGAGCAAGTGTTTGGACTCCCATAGTCAGATGCAGGTATTTTGTCTCTGATTCCTACATGCTAAAATCTATTAATCTGTTCTGAAATTTTGAGTTTATTTTGCCATAAATCGCTTGTGATTTTTTTGTATATATGACTACTTTTGGAGAAGGCAATGGCACCCCACTCCAGTACTCTTGCCAGGAAAATCCCATGGACAGAGCAGCCTGGTAGGCTGCAGTCCATGGAGTTGCTAAGAGTCGGACATGACTGAGCAACTTCACTTTTTCATGCCAGTCGATGTCCGATGCAGGATGCAAGATGCTTGGGACTGGTGCAAGGAGAGGACCCAGAGAGATGGTATGGGGTGGGAGATGGGAGGGGATTCGTGTTTGGGAACGCATGTACACTCGTGGTGAATTCATGTCAATGTTTGGCAAATCAATACAGTAATGTAAAGTAAACTAAAGTTAAAAAAAAATCTTAAACATTTTTTTTCGTATTGGGGTATATTCTATTAACAATGTTAATGTTTGTTATAATGATAGTTTCAGGTGTACAGGAAAGGGACTCAGTCATGCATATACATGTATCCATTCTTCCCCAAACTCCCTCCTACTCATGTTTCACATAACACTGAACAGAGTTCCCTGTGCTGTACAGTAGGTCCTTGTTAGTTATCCATTTTAAATATAGCAGTGTGTACTTTTTAGTTTAGGCCAGGAAATTATTAATCACTTGTTGCCATCTGTGACACCCAATGTCAAGTGTAACTCCTTGAAGTAATAAGTAATGCTTACTAATGTTCCAAATTCAACATCTTGACTGAATTACAAGAGCAATCAACTAAACTTTATGTACCAGTTGGAGAATTCCATATAAATTTTCTCAGAACTTCTTAATTTCAAAAAGACTTTCCCAAAACTTCCCATGATATTTATGGGAAGTGTGTAAAAATGTAAGGAGTATGTGAACAAACAGGAACATGAGAAATATTGACAAATTCTTCCATGATAACATTCAACAGAGCCATTTAATAAAGTAGAATACATAAATTTTAATAAGGAGAGAGCTGAACACATTCTTCCCTTGAATTTACCTTGATTGCACTAATGATAATTTTTAGGTAGGCTTCAGGTATCTGTTGGATAAATGATTTCATGTTCTGTGTTTACATGTGTACTTCACAACTGAATTTCATTCTTAAGTCTGGGAAAATATTAATAACTCAGACTGTATCTTAGGTATTTTAGATTTAGTCCCAGGTGAATAACACTAATATATGTGCCAGTGCCTGTTTTCTAGGTCTCATACTTAAACATATTATGTTTTATGCCTTGGACATTTTGATATATACTTATTTGTTTTCCATGTCTGATTAATTGAATATTTCTGAATGGTAACACTGTGATGATAGAAAGTAGTCATAAGTCTACTGGCTCCAGTTAAAGAATGCTAAACTCCGTGGCATTGTAATTGTAGGGTTTCAGTTTTGACAGAACTCAGCACTGGCTCCCAGTATTGGAAGGCAGCTTCATTCTTTAACTGTTTTAAATGGGGCAGAATGCACTATCTTAAGACATAAAATAGTGTGTGTGAGAGTGAAAGTTGCGCAGTCATGTCTGACTCTTGACACCATGGGCTGTAACTCACCAAGATCCTCTGTCCCTGGAATTCTCCAGGAAGAATCCTGAGGTGGGTAGACATTCTCTTCTTGAGGGAATCTTCCTGAACCAGGGATCAAACCCAGATCTCCTGCACTGCAGGTGGATTTTTTACTGTCTGAGCCACCAGGGAAGCCCAGGACAGTAAATAATCTTGTCCCAAAATTTATTTGTAAGTATTACTGGCTAGATAGGACATTTGAAGCAGTCAGCATTCAGAAAAATAAGTTAAGTGCTAAATGACATAGGAAGATGATGTTGCCTAATCCTCATTAAATTTGATGAGTTAGGTATTAATACTTAGATAAAAAATTTTCCAATATCTCGCATCTTTTTTCTTGGCAGAGAGGTGAGGTTTAAGACTTGGATTTCTTACTTAGTGGAAGGCTGTGATTACATGTGTTCAATATTTCCCTTGCATACATGCTAAGTCAATTTGTTCATGTCTGATCCTTGAGATCCCATAGGCTGTACCTACCAGGCTCCTCTAACCATGGGATATTCCAGGCAAGAATATTCGAGTGAGTTGCCATTTCCTTCCCCAGGGTATCTTCCTGAACCAGGGATTGAACCTGTGTCTCTTACATCTCTGTCTCCTGCAAAAGCAAAATAATAAATGCTTGCTAACAAAATGTGAATTATAGATCAGTCTTTAATTCGCAATTTAGGCTAACTTTTTGCAAAGAAGACTTAGCATGAATTTCTTTGTGTGTTAAGGATTGTAACATGGGTTTCAGCATCATATTAAAATAGGAAAGAAAAAAAAAAACTGTGACCTAATGAGACCACATAATTTACTATTAGTCTGCATTCATAGCCAAATTGTGAATATATTTCATCAAATACTTTTTACTCTGTTCTGCTTTTTGGCAGAAATTATTCCCTGAACTTGACATTTGAAAAATTCAGGTAATTATGTTCTTTCTATAATGAGGAACTTTTCAACTTCTGTGATGGACCTCAGCACAGAAATTACCAAACACATCAATTAACTTAAATTAGCATCTTGCCTTTAGAACAAGGCTGATTTTTAATGTTCCTTCATTTTTAAATTTAACCATAAGCAGAACACACACATTTATTACTTGATGTTTTCAAAAAGTTGGTTAAAACAGGTACCATCACTGCAGAAAAAATCTTAAAAATAGAGTGAAAAGTGAAAGTGAAAGTCACTCAGTTGTGTCTGACTTTTTGTCAGACATGGAATTCTCCAGGCCAGAATACTGGAGTGTGTAGTCTTTCCCTTCTCCAAGGGATCTTCCTAACCCAAGGATTGAACCCGGGTCTCCTGCACTGCAGGCAGATTCTGTACCAGCTGAGCCATAAGGGAAGCCCAAGAATATGGGAGTGGGTAGCCTATCCCATCTCCAGCTGATCTTCCCAACCCAGGAATCAAACTGGGGTCTACTGCATTGCAAGTGAATTCTTTATCAACTGAGATGCTGGTACTAAAAATTAAATATGAAGGAGTCAGGCAAATATCTTCACCGTTTGCTGTGTGTTTGATATAACAGTAATGAGTTTTAATGTACATTATTTCCCTTAGCCATCCTTGCTACAAGGAAGATGAACTGTGATTCTGGTACCAAATCCATGTTCCTGCTCCCATGTGGAATTCTTCCCCTGGTGGCTCAGTGAAAAAAAATCCTCCTGCCTGTGCAGGAGATATTGCTTAGTAACTAAACAGCAACAACTAATATCACCTGAAGAAATTTATCTTGGCCTTCTTTGACATCATTTTTAACCAGTGCTTTAGGTTCTACTCTCCACTGTGCCAGACTGCTAAGTGAAGTGAAGTAGCTCAGTTGTGTCTGACTCTTAGCAACCTCAGGGACTGCAGCCTACTAGGCTCCTCCCTCCATGGGATTCTCCAGGCAAGAATACTGGATTGGGTTGCCATTTCCTTCTCCAGGGGATCTTCCTGACCCAGGGATCGAACCTGGGTCTCCTGCATTGCAGGCAGAGACCTCTGAGCCACTTGGGAAGCCCGAGCAATGCAAAATGAAGCAATCATTTCCTTGGATCATTCCCTCTGTATGGTTGTTCATTTGCTAATTTGTGTCTGACTTTGACAATCTCATGAGCTGCAGCACACGAGGATTCCCTGTCCTTTACCATCTCCTGGAGTTTGCTCAGACTCTTTCCCATTGAGTTGGTGATGCCACCTCATCCTCTGTCATCCCCTTCTCATCCTGCTTGCAATCTTTCCCAGCATCAGGGTCTTTTCCAGAGTCAGTTATTCGCAACAGATGGCCAAAGGATTGGAGCTTCAGCTTTAGCATCAGTCCTTCCAATGTATATTTAGGGTTAATTTCCTTTAGGATTGACTGGTTTGTTCTCTTTGCAGTCCAAGGTACTTTTAAGATTCTTCCTTCCCTGGTAGCTCAACTGGTAAAGAATTCACCAGCAATGCAGGAGACCCTGCTTCCATTCCTGGGTTGGGAAGATCTGCTGGAGAAGGGATAGTCTACCCACTCCAGTATTCTTGGGCTTCCCTGGTGGCTTAGCTGGTAAAGAATCCACCTGCAATGCAGGAGACCTGGGTTTAATCTTTGGGTTGGAAAGATCCCCTAGAGAAGGGAAAGGCTACCCATTTCAATACTCTGGTCTGGAGAGTCCATGGACCGTATAGGCCAAGAGGTCCGAAAAGAGTCGGACATGACTTAGTGACTTTCACTTTCCTCAGCACCATAATTCAAAAGCCTCAGTTCTTCAGCACTCAGTCTTCTTTATGGTCCAACTCTCACATCCATATTTGATTACTGGAAAAGCCATAGCTTTAACTATATGGACTTTTGTCAGCAAAGTGATGTCTCTGCTTTTAAACATCCTGTCTAGGTTTGTCATAGCTTTTCTTCCAAAGAGCAAGTATCTTTTAATTTTGGAGCTGCAGTCACCGTCTGCAGTGATTTTGGAGTCCAAGAAAATCAAATCTGTCACTGTTTCCATTTTTTTCCCTCATCTGTTTGATGAGACCGGATGCCATGATCTTCATTTTTTGAATGTTGAGTGTTAAACCAGCTTTTTCACTCCCCCCTTTCACCCTCATCAAGAGGCTTTTGAGTTCCTCTTTGCTTTCTTCCATTAGAGTGGTGTCATCTGCATATCTGAGGCTATTGATTTCTTCCTGCAGTCTTGATTCCAACTCTTGAGTCATCCAGCCTGGCATTTTGCATGATGTGCTCTACATAGAAGGTAAATAAGCAAGCCGACATATACAGCTTTGTTGTACTCCTTTCCCAATTTTGAACTCTCTGTATTAAAGGAAAAATATAATCTCTTGAAGTTCTTTAGCTAATATTGCAAATGTGTTTCTGTTGCTTGTTACTTTTCAATATTTTTACTCTAGAAATGAGTATACATGTCACAGTGGCTTTGCCATCTCCTATTTGTGAATGATCTCACTAGAACTTTTTGGATGTAGTCTCAAAATTACCATATTCTATCAGAATTATCAAAGGATTTGAGGATTTATAAAGCCTGGAAAATTTTTGTTTGTTTGTTTTTGTTTCTTTCCACCCCAGGAAGAAAGCAAATTTAAACCGAGTAAAACCTGGGGAGGGGGGGGAAGCCATCTCTGTGTATTCCTCACAAATAGCACTCTGGTTCCAGCAACTGGGGAATTACTGGTTAACCATATTTTATCCACCACATGTAGGCAGCAGCAGTTCCATAATGATAAAGAGTCTCAAATTATCTTTTTATTGACGGTAATTACCTCAATTATAGTAAAGCCTACGGACAACTAGAGATACATAATTACAACAATTTGTACTTAAAAATGGAGTTCCAATACTTAAAGATCAGTATTTAATGGGAACTACTTTGAAATAAACTGCCACAAGTGGATATATGCTAAATTACCCATAAAACTACCAGATGGTTAAAGATGTTTCAATTTTATTTTACAGAATATCAAGTGTAAAACTCCAAATGGCACTGCCAAATTTAGAAGGAAAAAAAAAAAATTTCAAGATTTTCAGAGTGATGCTCAGCCAGTCTTACAAAGTTCTTGAAACTATCTTATTCAACTGGATGGGCTTTATATGAAAAAAATCTAATCAGAATCATAAATAGTTCATATACATAAAGCTGAATTTCAAACCAGTTGTTCCACCACCAATCTATTGAATTTAACTAATTTTTCCAATAAACCTTTTTGGAGTTCCTTGGAGTTCCAGAGATTCAGTTTGCAGGATGCATTTTCTTCAGAATTACCTCCATTCTATCGATCTAGTAAGGCAAAAGTAAGTCACAAATGGGTTATAGGAGTTTAAAAGCAAAAGATACAATATGCTTCTATCATTCCAAAATGAGCAAAACAATTATTATTTGTAGTTCCCAAATGTCAGAAATATTTCTAAGACGATCAAATGGTGTATTTCAGACATACCCATTACTGGCACTCTTTCACTTAGGAGTGTATCAGATTTCTGTGCATTAGGCAGAAACGATGTGGGCTAGTCCACAGTGAGTTACTTTTCCTAGATGTTTTAGTGGGAGGCTATTTTGGGGTAAAATAGCTCCTCATCTAGCTAACCCATTTGATAAAATATCCAGTAGTGGTAAATTATTCTTATAACTTAAGCTATTGTTGCTAATATGCAGAAACCCATTTAGAAAAAAAAAAAAAAAAATGAGGTCAATGAAAGTTCAGGATCCATAAGCTTACCATGTTGCACCTAAATTTTTAATAAAATTTGTCTGCTCACATCTTATTCATTATGTCTTCTCCACCCCCGAACCACCCTACTACCTATAACTTGATTCCAATCAGCTTACCTTTTGTTTCTGCTATATCCATTTACATGATTGTTTTCTAACACTATGACTCCTCAGATTTCTCTCTTTTGAGATCAATGGCTTTGTTTAATCACAGCTTAACTGACGGTGACTTAGACATCGCTGTCAAATTTGCTTCCATTTTGAATAAGCAATATTTTGTCTAACAAATCTACATAGTACAAGCAAAACAAACCATATACATTTAGACACAGCTACTTTTCAGTGCTGCAGAAGTACGAAAGAAATGTCAAATTACATGTTAGAGACTAACATTTTCCCTCAGTTTGAACCACAGAGCAGTTAAAAAGATAGCATTTTTCTCCTATTGTGCTGGTAGAAATAGTTTACTTCTATTGGGGGCTTTATATTGAGGGAAAAAAATAAAAGCCAAAGGCGTTAGAATCACCTTATTAAAATGACCACACAGCATTCTTTGCCAGGCATTCATTTAGGATTTTAAAACTTATTGGGATTTAAAGCATATTAAAAGGTCACTCATGGATTTTACTATGTGGATGCTTCTGAAATTTAGTTAAGTTCTTGAGTATCTAAAATGAGAGACAATGCTTCCAGTATCTCTTAAACTGGGATTTTCAAATGCTATAAATATATTATCCACGGGAACAGAAGTAAAATGTTTTAAGATAACACCTCCTCAAGGACATTACTAAAGTTTTCTCATCCTGGGCATTACAATCTTAATAAAAATCTTAATAAAATAATAAATTTTGGTCTATTATGCATAGAACATAGAATTACTCTTTCAAATGGATAATAAATGCTCAATACATATGTGTAGAACAGATAAATCAAGGGATTTTATAAGGAAAAGAAATCATGGAAGTCATACAGAGATTGCTAAAACAAGATAAAACAAAAATATAATTGTACATCAGGTATAGTAAATTAGGTTGAATTTTAACTCCCAAGCCCTCTATATGGAGATGTTTCAAAACATTTTTAAAGTGATGTGTTGATTAGGTATGTGTGTTTTCCTCCATTTTAGTCATTCTGGACTGCATCGATCAACTTCTGTTCCACTCTTTAATACTTCCTCCAACGGCAATCTCCATCAGAATTAATGTCAGGATTTGAGACCGTAGTCACTGAATTTTTTCCATCCTTACTTGCTCAAGCCGTGAATTTTTATTAATATTTTCTGTAGCACACATCTTACTGGTATTTGAGAAACTGCATTCTATAAAACCTGCGGTTCCTCTTTTTGGGTGGAAATTACCTTTTTCTATGGCCCTTCTCCTGAACTCCTTTTCTTTCACTCTTGACTTTTCTTCTGTATTCTTGAACTTTCCTGAATTGTGAAATAATTTAATTTCTTCTTCGGTAGGAATGAGACATTTCTTGACTAAGAAGGATCTGATTTAGAATTAAAAAAAAAAAAAAGCATAAAAATAACCTACTACTCATATCAGCCTTCCAGGGTAGATCAGTGGTAAAGAACCTGCCTGCCAATGCATGAGATAAGTGTTCAATCCCTGGGTCGGAAACATGCCCTAGAGAAGGAAATGGCAACCTGCTCTAGTATTCTTACCTGTTAAGTCCCATGGACAGAGGAACTTTGCAAGCTACAGTCCATGGTACCCCATGGAGTAAAGAGTCAGACACGGCGTAGCTACCACATGCAAGCACTTTTCATACCAGCTCTCCCCCCACCAAAATCCCAGTTAAAGACCTAAATCCCACAGTTCACTATTTTAACCATTAATCACATCAAACTATCCTTAAGAGATGCAGGTTCAACCCCTGGGTTGGGAAGACTTCCTGGAGGAGGGCATGGCAACCCATTCCAGTTTTCTTGCTTGGAAAATTCCATGGACAGAGGAACCTGGTGTTTTACAGTCCATGAGATCGTAAAGAGTTGGACATGACTTAAGAAACAACACATGCACACACATATGTTTAACTAGTTGTGTAAATAGTTATGTAAATCTTATGTCCTTCTCAATGGTTTTATATATACTGATAAATAGGAATAGTAGCATGTCTATGTGAAAATGATTGCTTGTTATGAATCATGTTTATTACAGTCTCCTGAAGTTGCTTCTTTGGCTGGCAAGATTTGGAGAGTTATTAGCAAGTGTATTACGTTTGAAGCCTTTTGATGCAGTGTTCACCAGCCTCCTCACCTCGAATTTGTATCATCCATAAAAGACTTTCATTGAAGAAAGGATGGTGGGAATAGGGGATTGCATCCAAGTACCTATGACATCCTCCTTGATTCAAACCTCTATTAAGAATGACTTTGCTTCACTTTTGAACTCATTGAGCCTTCCTTACAGAACTGAAGGAGTAGAGAACATAGCGTTTCATCACCGCACTTTTCCTCAAGCAATTCTTTGAGCCAGAGGCAGTTTCACAAACATCTCTTATTTTGAAACAGGTTATTTCAAGCAAGCTTTTATATTTTGTTTGATGTTATATCACACATTGCTACTTTCCTTTAATACCAGTATTTTCCCCAACTTCCAACTCTTCAGAAAGCTACTGATCTTCCTGGGTGATTTGAGAGATTTCTCATTAAATGTTGTCTTTTCAGTAGAAAGTATGGAAAGTTAACAGTTGTTTGAAGCTGTATTATCTGACCTTGTGGAAAACAATGTTTACCTTCTGCCTTTCCAAATGAACTGTTGCTTTGAATAGCTGGTGTTCTATTCACATGTGTGACTTAGGATAGCTGCTAAATACTTTTCAAACTTCAGTTTTCTCAACTGAAAATGGAATGGCAGATCAATATAAATTACTGTAAGTATTATACATAATGTATTTGAGCACCCCCTTTTTTTCTTATAGTGAGCCATCAAGAGTGGGGAGTACATGTATGGTTTTACCTGAAAATGTTCTGTTGAGTCCCTAGATTACCTAACAAATTCAAGGTGAGACTGGAGTGGTCTGTCTTTTCTCCTACTCTGTGCTTTTATGACTTTATTGCATTGTGTTACACTTATCACTTTTCTGGTTAAGGTTTTGTTGACTTTTCCAGTTTTCTTGAATCCACTATCTTAATTAATTTTATTTCTTTTATCATATCTGATAACCTATTTTCTCCTGGACAATAAACTTTCCTCTCTAGACTCTACTGCCAGTTAATTTTGCCCAGTCAGCAAGAATCTCTTTCATAAAGATGTCATTTGTGGTATTTTATTCTATCATATGTGAGAAGGGCAAAGAAAAATATTTCAGGTATGGAAGGACCAAGAAAATATAACTGACTGGGTGTGGAAAATTATTGAAGGGGAAGGGGACCTAGTCACTGTAACAGTAAATCAGAAAAGATCTTAACAGAGAGGCAGAAACATTTCAGTGAACAAAACAAGTATTTTCAGTTAAACCTAATGAAATTATACAATATTAGTTTAAACTGAAATCTAAGAATTAAAGAGGATAAATTTAAAATGTAATTTTAGCTTACAAATATAATAACTTACAAATAGTTTACAAATATAATAAATATAATAACACCTGAAAAAGTTCTCTGAGGATTTGGAAGTAAAACTTACTAAAATATTTTCTTGACAGGTAAGATCATTATTTAATTTGACATTCTGATAAATATTTTAAAAGTCTATCAAATTTTGGAAATGGAGGAGGCATAGACATTTTAAAGCCACTTGTTAGATTAAGAATAAAATAGGGAAAAGAGAATAGTAACAATAAGGAAAGCATGTGTCATGTGTGTTAGTCACTCAGTTGTGTCCAGTTCTTTGTGAGCCCATGGACTATAGCCCATGGAATTCTCCAGGCAAGATTACTGGAGTGGGTAGCCATTCCCTTCTCCAAGGGAGCTTCCTGACCCAAGCATTCAAACCCAGGTCTCTTGCATTGCAAACCCAGGTCTCTTGCATTCCAGGCAGATTTTTTACTGTCAGAGCCAACGGGGAAGACCAAGGAAAGAATATTATGTACTAAAAGCACAATCAATATTGAGTAGGAAATGATTGGAGTGAATAGATAAAGAGAGCCCTAAAAAGTTTTTGTTTTGATTAGATGACAATCAAAAATCTAAGAAAGCATAATCAGGATAGATGCTGTTTAAAACAAGTCTATCTTAAACAAAAAGATAGTGAAACTATGCAACAGATGGAAAAAAAAGGTAGTTTTACCTGAATATCTTGAAATGAGATATTCACCAAGATGCCATATTGTTCCTTGAAAAGCCAATTAGTAGTTCTATACTACTAGCATTATGAAAAAAATAAACATTAACACATATAGACATTCATCTAGATAATTAAATTCCAATACATATAAACAAATAAAGACAAGAAATATACAGCTTAATATTTAAGTATCCTAATAATGATGCTTTTGAACTGTGGTGTTGGAAAAGACACCTGAGAGTCCCCTGTACTACAAGGAGATCAAACCTGTCAATTCAAAAGTAAGTCAGTCCTGAATATTGCTTGGAAGGACTGATGCTAAAGCTGAAGCTACAATACTTTGGCCACCTGATTTGAAGAAATGACTCCTTAGAAAAGACCCTGACGCTGGGAAAGAATGAAGGCAGGAGGAGAAGGGGACACCAGAGAATAAGATGGTTGGATGGCATCACCAATTTGATGGACATGAGTTTAAACAAGCTCCAGAAGATGGTGATGGACAGGGAAGCCTGGTGTGGTGCATGGGTCCATGGGTCCCAAAGAGTCGGATGCGACTGAGTAATTGAACTGAACTGAAACTTCTTGAAGAAAAACAAGAAGGGAGACAAGAGTACCATTTCTGTTATAGAAACAAATTTATTCTTTTTACAATGAGCTTTCAGTGTATTTTACTTTCTCATTTGAAAAAAAAAAGTTAATTTAAACAAAAATATATTTAGAATATTCATAATTGTTGGACTTTATCATTTAGGTTCTGATCTATTCTAATAATGTCCATTCATGTGACTGTAATTATATCATTTTGAGTTTGGGTTTATGTCGCTTAAAATAAAAAGCAGGACACAAGTAAAAGTTTACTCTTGTATCTATCATGTCCTTCTTGGTACTTGTTAGTTTGAGAAATAGTCTGTCATGATGTTTTAAAATACTTCTAACTCACATGTGTAGAGACAACTATAATGATTTTGAGTGATGGAGGAACTGATCTCATTGATTTTGAATGGTATAAAGCAAGGTGGAAACTATTGGAAAAAATAGTTCCATGAATTAAATGGAGGTAGTTTTCTACTAACAACACTCCTCTGACATCTTCCATTGAAAAGGAAAGAGATATATGTCTTAGCACACTCTTCATAAAAGACACATTTGGATTAATAGTAAACCAAACCACGAAAAGCAACAGTTAGAACTGGACTTGGAACAACAGACTGGTTTCAAATAGGAAAAGGAGTATGTCAAGGCTGTATATTGTCACCCTGCTTATTTAACTTATATGCAGAGTACATCATGAGAAACGCTGGACTGAAAGAAGCACAAGCTGGAATCAAGATTGCCAGGAGAAATATCAATAACCTCAGATATGCAGATGACACCACCCTTATGGCAGAAAGTGAAGAGGAAATCAAAAGCGTCTTGATGAAAGTGAAAGAGGAGAACAAAAAAGTTGGCTTAAAGCTCAACATTCAAAAAACGAAGATCATGGCATCTAGTCCCATCACTTCATGGGAAATAGATGGGGAAACAGTGGAAACAGTGTCAGACTTTATTATTTTGGGCTCCAAAATCACTGCAGATGGTGACTGCAGCCATGAAATTTAAAGATGCTTACTCCTTGGAAGAAAAGTTATGACCAACCTAGATAGCATATTCAAAAGAAGAGACATTACTTTGCCGACTAAGGTCCGTCTAGTCAAGGCTATGGTTTTTCCTGTGGTCATGGATGGATGTGACAGTTGAACTGTGAAGAAGGCTGAGCACCGAACAATTGATACTTTTGAATTGTGGTGTTGGAGAAGACTCTTGAGAGTCCCTTGGACTGCAAGGAGATCCAACCAGTCCATTCTGAAGGAGATCAGCCCTGGGATTTCTTTGGAAGGAATGATGCTGAACCTGAAACTCCAGTACTTTGGCCACCTCATGTGAAGAGTTGACTCATTGGAAAAGACTCTGATGCTGGGAGGGATTGGGGGCAGGAGGAGAAGGGGACGACCCAGGATGAGATGGCTGGATGGCATCACTGACTCAATGAACGTGAATCTGAGTGATATCCGGGAGTTGGTGATGGACAGGAAGGCCCAGCGTGCTGCAATTCATGGGGCCACAAAGAGTCGGACATGACTGAATGACTGAACTGAACTGAACTGAAACCATGAAAAAATTTGAAACATAAATGGCATATTTCAGCAGTAAGTTAAAAAACATTTAACATATAAAAACAGTCATAGAAAAAAAAAGTTTATCAAAGTTTTGATAATAGACCTAATTTATGAATGAAAAATATGTTTCTTCTCATATGTTAATAAAAGTAATGCATTATCTATTGCTCATATGACAAGTTCAATTATAATTATATTTAGAATAATAGCTTAGAAACCTTTTCTTTCCAAGTAGAGATAAAGCATTATGCAAAATACACACACTATATCAAGTTAACAATAGTTCAACACATAAGAATCAATGAAGGAAGACATCAATGAAGTAAAGACAGAAATGGTAATACATGGCCAACACTACTGCTACTCTCAGCTCAGTCATGCCCGACTCTTTGTGACCCTTTGGAGCAGAGCCCACCAGGTTCCTCTGCCCATGGGATTCTCTGGGCAAGAATACTCGAGTAGGTTGCCATGCTCTGCTCTCTTCCAGGGAATCTTCCTGACCCAGATATAAAACCCACATTTCTTATGTCTCCTGCTTTAGCAGGCTGGTTCTTTGCCACTAGCACTACCAAATAGAGAAAAGCATTATACAGAATGCTGCTGCTGCTGCTGCTGCATCGCCTCAGTCGTGTCCAACTCTCTGCGACCCCATAGATGGCAGCCCACCAGGCTCTGCTGTCCCTGGGATTCTCCAGGCAAGAACACTGGAGTGGGTTGCCATTTCCTTCTCCAATGCATGAAAGTGAAAAGTGAAAGTGAAGTCGCTCAGTCGTGTCCGACTCTTAGCGACCCCATGGACTGCAGCCCACCAGGCTCCTCCATCCATGGGATTTTCCAGGCAAGAGTACTGGAGTGGGGTGCCATTGCCTTCTCCGATTATACAGAATACATACACTATATGAAGTTAACAGTAATTCAACAAATAGGAGCCAATGAAAGAAGATATCAGTGGAACAAAGATAGAAATGGTAATGCATGGCTAATATATTATGGTAAAAAAATTCAGCATCAAATCAATTAAATAATTGTAGTTTCCAAAATCCAAACTGAAGGACAAAAATCACCATTGGCTATTAAGTTATATTTTGATAAGCAAAAAATATTAGTCAAATATTTATTTTGATATCACAATTATTCTTAACACTGAGATATCTAAATAGTGTGTTAGGTGGAACCTTAGTTGCATCTTTAGACATTATTGTATAATTAGTAATTAACTCACAAATCTCTTGTAGTAAATATGAGAAAGATTTGTATATTTTTTGTCGAAAATCCATCATATAGAATAATACCACAAAGTCAAAAGTTGTTTTTATAGTTGGAGCAAAAGATGTGAAGGATGGCATTTTATATAAATCATGTACACAAGCCTGATTCTTTACCAACTGAGCTCTCAGAGAAGCCCACACAAGCCTGATAGTTTGTCTTAATCCTTAATCTAGATATTATTCTACAAACATGGTTATGAGTTATATGTATCCCAGAGAATTCATGTTAAACTTCTAAACCTCAGTAACTCAGAATGTAAACTTATTTTGAAATAGAGTCTTTGCAGGAAAAATCATTCAAATTAAAATGATGTCATCCAGGTGGACTCTAGTCCAGTGTGACTGGTGTCCTAAGGAAGAGAGTTTCAGATAGGGAGATACACATGGGGAAGACAATGTGAGGAGACACCGTTGTCTCCATGTGACAACTGAGGCAGATGGGGTGATAGTTTTACCAGCAGGAAACCGACCCTGCTAACACCTTGGTCTCATACTTCTAGATTTCAAATATGTGAGATCATTTCTGATGTGTAAACCACCTCCTTTGTGGTGGTCCTGGCAAACTAATGGGGCTCCCCGCTGGTGGCTCACACGGTAAAGAATCTGCCTGCAATGCAGGAGATGGAGGTTCAATTCCTGGGTCGGAAGATCCCCTGAAGGAGGAAATGTTACTCCACTCCAATATTCTGGCTTGGGAAATCCCATGGACAAGAGGAATCCAGCAGGTTACTTTCCATGGGGCCGCAAAGAGTCTGAATCAAGAGAGTAACTGATGCTTCACTTTAGCAAATTAAAACATACATTACCTCTCTTTACCATGTTTTTGATGCATATTGTACTGCTCTGTTTTTGCGAATATGAGCTTTGGGAAGTACTGGAAGTTAAGGTTTTTGTGTTTTGTTTTAACTTTCTGTAACCCTACTGATAGGCTTTGTCTGTTTGCTTGCTGATGTAGCCAAGTGATCTGAATGGTGTGTCTGACATATGGTCCATACTCAATAAATATTTGTTGCATGACTGACTGAATCCTCTTGTGAGAGCTGAAGGGTCTAACTATTACTTCTCATTGAGTAGAGTGTTATTCAACCATATCACAGAAGTAGACCCTGGGAGGACTTAACAGATTTCCTCAGCAGATACTTCTGGGTTAGCTCCATAAGGAAAAACATTAAAATGAACCTGAAATCCCCATATTAAAGGGAGTATAGTGAAGTCGCTCAGTCGTGCCTGACTTTTTGTGACCTCATGGACTGTAGCCTACCAGGCTCCTCTGTCCATGGGATTTTCTAGGCAATAGTCCGGAGTGGATTACCATTTACTTCTCCAGGGGATCTTCCCAACAAGGGGATCGAACCCGGGTCTCCTGCATTATAGACAGATGCTTTACCATCTGGGTCACCAGGAAAGTCCTAATTTCAAGCTTGTATTTCCAAATATCCATCACTGAATCTTAATGTAAGAAAGAAAATAAAAAATATAAGCCACAATGGAATGTAAGCCTGGAAAATTTCAAATACTTTTTTCTAATCTCTTAGAAGATGAATTTAGATCAACTTTTTACTTACCTGCCTCTCCAAAAGGAACAAAATGATTGAACTTACACACTCTGGCAAATCATCAAGGGACATATGTAAAAATCAACTGTCTTTATCTCATTCTAAAAGAAAATATGAATGCACCCCTCTTTGGCACAGCCGCTAACCTAAAAACAGAAAAGAAATCCGCAAGTTCAGGTTCTGCATTTGCACTATTGTAGTAGAATGAGGCAGTAAGAGTAGCTATTTTTCTCAGGCATTGTAAGGCAGTAAATAATCAAAATCATCAGGTGAGTGGTGATATCTCAGTTTTAACTATGATGCCCAGCTTAACGGAGAAGGCAATGGCACCCCAATCCAATATTCTTGCCTGGAAAATCTCATGGGCGGAAGAGCCTGGTAGGCTGCAGTCCATGGGGTAGCGAAGAATCGAACATGACTGAGCGACTTCACTTTCACTTTTCACTTTCATACATTGGAGAAGGAAATGGCAACTCACTCCTATGTTCTTGCCTGGAGAATCCCAGGGATGGGGGAGCCTGGTGGGCTGCCGTCTATGGGGTCAAACAGAGTCGGATACACCTGAAGTGACTTAGCAGCAGCAGCCCAGTTTAAGGAGATGTCTCCTGGAAAGAAAACCTATCTCTTATTTTACTTGTATATCATTTGATTTCCTGATTTTTTTTATGGACTATTCTTAAGAATCCTGATTCATGATTTTTACTTTATAGAAATATCTGTAAGAGATCTATGCTGAATTATACAACTCCATGCCAGCCCTGCAGACAGAAAGTAAAGAAAGATCAATACATACTAAAGGTAATATTATGTTATTAATGTGATTCTTTGGTCATAACAAAAAATTAAAGTCATCGGAGGGAGATTAGATGCATAAATCTTATGTGCTTCTCAAAATTGTATAGTAATGATGATATTTGAATTGTATTTGATTCCTAGTAAAGGTTCCCTAATGCTTTCAAAAACTGTTCAGAGCAAGAAGCAGTTAACTGACAATGAAAATTATCAGATTATTTAGTTTCTGTTTCAATTTGAAAAGTATTTTCAACTTGTATAAGAAAAGAATCTGTAAGTAGATATTTTAATATGAAAACATTGTGAAAAATACCACAAACATANTTGTATAAGACAAGAATCTGTAAGTAGATATTTTAATATGAAAACATTGTGAAAAATACCACAAACATATTTGAAAGGTAATTATCAGGACTGTAGAATCTCTAAACACACAGAAAGATAAAACACACATGGCATTGCTTACTGCTTATGGATAAAAATAAGAATAATGACATCATAAAGACTGTTACAAGTAAGCATACAATTTAAAATTAGGCAGGTCTGAGTACAATTATTAACTATCTTTATGAGTAGTTTAACTTGGGCATATTATTACACTTCTGTGCAACCCTGTGGACGGTAGCCCACCAGTCTCCTCTGTCCATAGGATTCGCTATGCGTGAGTACTGGAGTGGATTGCCATGCCCTCCAGGGATCTTCCTGACCAGGGATTGAACCATCATCTTTTATCTCTCTGGCAGGCAGGGTTCTTTACCAACTGTGCCACTATATTCCCCAAATTATTTGTTTCAACCATACTTTATTTTTGAATTTGTCTTAAAGTTTTAAAATCTTATTACTCCTTTGAAAGAACTAAATTTGGTTCCTCCTTACTCTTTCTTTCCTCCTACCTCCATATTCTATTTTTTGTATTTATTTCTTCTATGATAACTTTTCCCTCCTTTATTTTCTAAGGGTTAACCTGTTGCTTGCATTTACTTACAGATCTTTTACTTTCAACGTTTCCTTATTTTTTAAATTTTCTACATAAAGAATAAAAAAAAAAAAATCCAAGTGCTGTTTTATTAAAACTATTTCTGCAGCTGAGGCTTTCGAGGTTGTGCCAGTGGTAAAGAACTCACCTGCCAATGCAGGCTATGGGGTTGAGTCACAGCTGAATGAGCCCCAGGTTTAGGAAATCCCCAGTTTATAAGGGGCCTAGCATCTAGTCAAGGCTATGGTTTTTCCTGTGGTCATGTATGGATGTGAGAGTTGGACTGTGAAGAAAACTGAGTGCTGAAGAATTGATGCTTTGAACTGTGGTGTTGGAGAAGACTCTTGAGAGTCCCTTGGACTGCAAAGAGATCCAACCAGTCCATTCTAAAGGAGGTCAGCCCTGGGTGTTCTTTGGAAGGAATGATGCTAAAGCTAAAGGTGACCAGTACTTTGGGTACCTCATGCGAGGAGTTGACTCATTGGAAAAGACTCTGATGCTGGAAGGGATTGGGGGCAGGAAGAGAAGGGAACGACAGAGCGTGAGATGGCTGGATGGCATCACCGACTCGATGATGTGAGTTTGAGGGAACTCTGGGAGTTGGTGATGGACAGGGAGGCCTGGCGTGCTGCGATTCATGGGGTTGCAAAGAGTCGGACACGACTGAGCGACTGCACTGATCTGAGCAGCAAATCTGCCCAGTATTTCTCTGGAGAGAAGCATTATTTTGTTATCTTGATCAGGAAACAAAAATATATCCTCTTCTCCAGGAGGATATACTCTATATTTCAAGGCTGCTATGCAAACAGCCTTGAAATAAATAATCGGAAACTCATATCAAAGTTTCTTCACAAGATTTTCAGAAATGCAACATATCCATTAAGAATTGTCTCTCAAGACTTCCCTGGCATCCAGTGGTTGGGACTTTTTGTTTCTGTGTAGGTTTGGTCCCTGTCAGAAAGAATCCCAAGTGCTTCATGGCCAAGAAACCAAAATGTTAAAAAACAAACAAACAAAAAAGGAATTTAGTAACAAATTCAATAAAGTCTTTAAAGATGGTTCACATAACAAAATCTTTTTTAAAAATGTCTCTTAACAGGAAAATTCAGTACATATCCATGCCCATCAATGACACTGATTACTTTTATTGCAAATGTCACATGTATTTTACCTGGCAAGCATGAAAATTAATACAGATCTTATAATAATTATGTTGGGGACAAAGAATTTGACATTTATTTCTTTTTACCAACAAGTATGACCATTTGTCACAACAAACTGTGGAAAACTCTTAAAGAGATAGGAATACCAGACCACCTGATCTGCCTCCTGAGAAATCTGTATGCAGGTCAAGAAGCAACTGTTAGAACTGGACATGGAACAACAGATTGATTCCCAATCGGGAAAGGAGTATGTCAAGGCTATATAATGTCACCCTGCTTATTTAACTTATATGCAGAATACATCATACGATGAAGCACAAGCCAAATCAAGATAGCTGGGAGAAATATCAATAACCTCAGATACGCAAATGACACCACCCTTATGACAGAAAGTGAAGAAGAACTAAAGAGCCTCTTGATCAAAGTGAAAGAGGAGAGTGAAAAAGCTGGCTTAAAACTGAACTTTCAAAAACTAAGGTCATGGCATCCAGTCCATCATCTAGTCCCTTGGACTGCAAGGAGATCAAACCAGTCTATCCTAAAAGAAATCAGACTTGAATATTCATTGGAAGGACTGATACTGAAGCTGAAACTCCAATACTTTGGACACCTGATGCGAAGAGCTGACTCATTTGAAGAGACCCTGATGCTGGGAAAGATTGAAGGCAGGAGGAAAAGGGGATGACAAAGGATGAGATGGTTGGATGGCATCATTGACTCAATGGACATGAATTTGAGTCGGCTCTGGGATTTGGTGATGTACAGAGAAGCCTGGTTTGCTGCAGTCCATGGGGTCACAAAGAATCGGACATGACTGAGCTACTGAACTGAACTGATGACGATTTTGTGTATGATTTAAATGATCGAAGAATCAAAAAGTAATCACATGATTCATGACAAAGAATGACATTTATTTGTAATTTTAAATGAAATAATATTTATAATTTCACCAGAACCACATTTTCATCTTGAAATCAGATCACATCATCTATGACATTTCACCTCTCAGAGATGGAACAAAAATAATCTAAACGAATTTTCTTCTAGTTGTAAAACCTGATATCAAGTGATAGATAATATGAATTACACATTTTCAAAAAAGAGTTGGTGGCTTGATAAGAGCATTTTAGCATACTTAGTACATAAATGATTAATGCATGTTGAAGTATAAATTACTGACTAAAGCATGTCACCCATCAGTATAATGTTGCTAATTGCCTGTTTCAGGGAATGATCAATGTGTAAGAATTTCCCTGACATTTTCCACAGGCCATGCAATTGAGAGAAATCTGTTTCGTCTATTTGCAATTTCCCTTTTCTGTGTAAGAACTTCATTTACACCCCTTTGATAGTAAACCCACTGATTTGCAAGCTGACTTCCTTGTCTTACTATACAATTAGAGCCTCGTAATTTTACTTTCAAGACTACTATCTGATGATTCTCTATTGAATTTTATCCTGCATGTCTTCTAGTTTTGTTGCCACATGAAGAAAGAGATACAATGAAAGTTACCTGAATAAAGAATCTGATATGCTTGCAGGGTGCAATTCTGGGTAGGCACTTAAGTTTGCCCATGTATGATTTCAGTGTCTTCAACTGAAAAGTAAGCAAGACTGATAGCATATTCAAACTCGAATGGGTTGTACAGTTAAATTATGAGAAAAAGGGATTCATTATGAATAAACAGCTATGGACTGTGGCATTGATGTCACCCAAGATTTTAAACTATAATTTGAATGATAATTTTAAAAAATATTTTATAGAGGATAATTACTTTACAATATTTTAATGGTTTTGCCATATATGAACATGAATCATCATTAAGTATACATATATCCCCTCCCTCTTGAGCTCCCCGCCCACCTCTCTCCCTATCCAACTCCTCTAGGTGGTCACAGGACACTAGTTTTTGTCCCTTCTGTCATTTGTCACCTCCCACTGGCTATCTGTTTTACACATGGTAATATCTATGTTTCAATGATATTCTCTCATATCATCACACCTTCTCCTTCTCCCACTATGTCCTTAATAACTATGTCTCCTTTGCTGCCCTGCAAGAAAAGTCATCAGTACTATCTTTCTATATTCCATAGATATATATTAATGTACAATATTTGTCTTTCTCTTTCTGACTTACTTCACTTTGTAATAGGCTCTAGGTTCATCCACCTCAGTAAAATTGACTCAAACAGGTTCCTTTTTATAGCTGAGTAGTATTCCATTGTGTATATGTACCACAACTTCATTATCCATTCATCTGTGGATGGATATCTAGCTTGCTTCTATGTCCTAGCTCTTGTAAATAGTGATGCAATGAACATTGATGTGTCTTTTTCTGTTCTGGTTTCCTCAGGTTACATGTACAGTAATGTGATTTCTGAGCTACATGGTGGCTTTATTCCTAGTTTGTGGCAAATCTCCATATTGTGCTCCATAGTGATTATATCATTTTTCATTCCCACCAACAGTGGGAATACCCTCTCTAACACTTATTGGTGAAAGACTTTTGGCTGATGGCCATTCTGACCAGAGTGAGATGATACGTCATGTAGTTTTATTTGTATTCCTCTAACAACAAATGGAAAACTCTGAAAGAGATAGGAATACCAGACCACCTGACCTGCCTCTTGAGAAATCTATATGCAAGTCATGAAGCAACAATTAGAACTGGACATAGAACAACAGACTGGTTCCAAATAGGAAAAGGAGTACGTCAAGGCTGTATATTGTCACCCTGCTTATTTAACTTATATGCAGAGTACATCATGAGAAACGCTGGACTGAAAGAAGCACAAGCTGGAATCAAGATTGTCAGAAGAAATATCAATAACCTCAGATATGCAGATGACACCACCCTTATGGCAGAAAGTGAAGAGGAACTAAAAAGCCTCTTGATGAAAGTGAAAGAGGAGAGTGAAAAAGTTGGCTTAAAGCTCAATATTCAGAAAACGAAGATCATGGCATCTAGTCCCATCACTTCATGGGAAATAGATGGGGAAACAGGGGAAACAGTGTCAGACTTTATTTTTGGGGGCTCCAAAATCACTGCAGATGATGACTGCAACCATGAAATTAAAAGACGCTTACTCCTTGGAAGAAAAATTATGACCAACCTAGATAGCATACTGAAAAGCAGAGACATTACTTTGCCAACAAAGGTCTATCTAGTCAAGGCTATGGTTTTTCCAGTGGTCATGTATGGATGTGAGAGTTGGACTATAAAGAACGCTGAGCACCAAATAATTGATGCTTTTCAATGACGGACATTGAAGAAGACTCTTCAAAGTCTGTTGGACTGCAGGGAATTCAAAGCAGTCAATCCTAAAGGAAATCAGTACTGAATATTTATTGGAAGAACTGATGTTGAAACTGAAACTCCAATACTTTGGCCATCTGATATGAAGAACTGACTCCTTGAAAAAGACCCTTATGCAGAGAAAGATTGATGGCAAGAGTAGAAGGGGATGACAGAGTTTGAGATGGTTGGATGGCATCACCTTCTTGATGGACATGAGTTTGAACAAGCTTCGGGAGTTGGTGATGGACAGGGAGGCCTGGCACACTGCAGTCCATGTGGTCGCGAAGAGTCAGACATGACTGAGCGACTGAACTGAACTGATAACCATGTTAATATAATAGATATGTTTATAATTTTTAAACACATGCTCAAGAACGCTATAAGTTTTCTCAATTGTAATTTATGTAAAACATACCTGGGCAAGCTTATTTGTCAGAACTAATATGTGACAACAGTGTGCTGAGAAACAGAACCTATCTAACTGAAAATGACTTATCATTATTGAAAGTGTAATTTAAAGATAAAAATTTGATGAATCTCTGGTGGTCTTCAACTCTTGGGAACAATATTGTTCTCAGTTACTAGTACTGAAATTTTACTTGTAGAAAAAGTATTCAAAATTAGACTTATCTTAAAATATCTGAAGCCAAAAGTAAAGAAAAGAGACTAGACCTAATTACCCTCTTGGGGAAAATAGGCAAGTTTTACAGAAGCAGTTTCCAACTAAAAATTACAAAGAAGATTTTAGTGATTGGAAATTGTAACATTATAACAATGGAATACATTACTTACTTAGAAGTGATCATCAGCAGAGTTATCCAAAATATATGGAAATATTGCTCACTAACATCTCATAAGTGTTCCTTGTCAGAAGTGGCTTTGGTCATTCCTATCCAGCACTAATATTCTGTAACTCTCTGAGAGCTGATATGTAGATTTTTAAAATTTCCTTATTCTTACTTTTTTTTTCACTTTGACAGAAGTAATATAAAGCAATATTTTTTCAAAACAAAGCTGAAAATAATGCTAATTAGTAGGCAGAAAGTATTAACATAGTATGGTACAGGAAGAGATTATTAAATTATTTCATACTTTGAACTTGAATCAGTACTCTTGAAAGATACTACTATTGCATTTAAATAGCAAAATTTCAGCCAATTTTTGGAAAAAGTCATCAAGAGAAAACTTTAAAAAATAACATTGAGGATAATGAGTTTTATGCATCACTTTTACATTTTGGTCAGCAGTATTAATTTAACCTTGTTGCTGATGTTCCGTCACTCAGTAATATCCAACTCTTTGTGACCCCATGGACTACAAAACACCAGGCATCTGTGTACTTCACTATCTCCCTGAGTTTGCTCAAACTCACCCACTGAGTCAATGATGCCTTCCATTCACCTCATCCTCTATTGCCCCCTTCTCCTCCTGCCCCCAGTCTTTCCAGCATCAGGGTATTTTCCAAGGAGTCAGCTCTTTGCATCAGGTAGCCAAAGTATTGGAGTTTCAGCTTCAGCATCAATGCTTCCAGTGAACATTCAATGTTCATTTCCTTTAAAAATTGACTGGTTTCAACTTCTTGCTGTCCAAGGGACTCTCAGGAGTCTTTTCCAGCACCAAGTTCAAAAGCATCAATTCTTCAGTGCTAAGTCTTGTTTATGGTCCAATTCTCACATCTGTTCATGACTACAGGATAAATCATAGCTTTGACTACATGAAACTTTGTTGGCAGAGTGATGTCTTCGCTTTTTAATACACTGTCTAAGTTTATCATAGCTTTTCTTCCAAGATCCTTCCCTGATGGCTCAGATGGTAAAGCGTCTGCCTACAGTGTGGGAGACCTGTGTTCAATCCCTCTGTCAGGAAGATCTCCTTGAGAAGGAAATGGCAACCCACTCCAGTATCCTTGCCTGGAAAATCCTATGGATGGAGGAGCCTGGTAGTCTACAGTCCATGGGGTCACAAAGGGTCATACACAGTTGAGCGACTTCACTTTCTTTTCTTCCAAGGAGCAAGCACCTTTTAATGTCATGGCTGCAGTCACAGTCTGCAGTGGTTTTGAAACCCAAGAAAATAAAATTTGTCACTGTTTCCATTGTTTCCCCATCTATTTGCCATGAAGAGATGGGACCAGATGACATGATCTTAGTTTTCTGAATGTTGAGTTTTAAGCCTACTTTTTCACTCTCCTCTTTCACCTCCATCAAGAGACTTTTTAACTCTTCTTCACTTTCTGCAATAAAAGTGGTGTCATCTGCATGTGTGAGATTTTTGATATTTCTACTGACAATCCTGTTTCCAGCTTGTTATTCATCCTGCCGGACATTTCAGATTATGTACTCTGCATACTAGTTAAATAAGTAGGGTTACAATATACAATCTTGATGTACTCCTCTCCCAATTTTGAACCAGTCCACTGTTTCATGGCCTTCCCCAGTGGCTAAGTGGTAAAGAATCCACCTGCAATACAGAAGATGCAGTAGACGCAGGCTTGATTCCTGGGTTGGGAAGATTCCCTGAAGAAGGGAATGGCAACACACTCCAGTGTTCTTGCCTGGAGAATCCCATGGACAGAGGAGCCTGGCAAACTCAGTCCATGGCATCTCAAAGAGTTGGACATGATTGAAGTGACTTAGCATGCACGCATTTTTTCATGTCTCATTTTAACTGGTGTTTCTTGATCTGCATACAGATTTCTCAGAAGGCAAGTGAGATGGTGTGGCATTCATATCTAATTAAGAATTATCCAGTTTGTGATCCACAAAGTCAAAGTCTTTAATGTAGTCAAAGAAGCAGAAGTAGTTGTTTTCCTAGAATTACCTTGCTTTTGCTATGATCTAGCAGGTGTTGGCAATTTGATTTCTGGTTCCTCTACCTTTTCTAAATCCAATTTGTACATGTGGAAGTTCTCAGTTCATGTACTGTTGAAGCCTAGCTTGGAGGATTTTAAGCATTACCTTGCTAGCATGTGAAATGAGTGCAATTTTCTGGTAGTTTGAACATTCTTTGGCATTGTCCTTCTTTGAGACTGGAATGAAAACTGACCTTCTCCAGTCTTGTGGCCACTGCTGAGTTTTCTAAATTTGCTAACATACTGAGTGCAGCACTTTAACAACATCATCTTTTAGGATTTGAACTAGCTCAACTGTAATTTCATCACCTCCACTAGCCTTGTCCATAGTGATGCTTCTTAAGACCCACCTGACTTCATACTCCAGGAATTCTTGCTCTAGGTGAGTGGCCACACCACCATGGTTGTCCAGAAGGGAATGGCAAACTGCTTCAGTATTCTTGCCTTGAGAACCCCATGAACAGTATGAAAAGTCAATTTCACCTAATAATCTTAAAATAAATCTGGGTTTGTAAGGATAAGCCAAGAGGTATATAATGCTTCTTGCATATCAAGATGTATTCTCAGAGAATAATGTCTGCCATATAGCCTCTAGTGTGGCATAAAGTGTTTTACCTATCTTATTGGAGACACCTTCCTGCTTGTCTCTACAGTCACTGCTTTCCTTCATGCACAGCCTCTGGTCCTATAATGATGTTAGATCTCTACTACATTGTACAAGTTCCTGTAATCACTAGTTATTTTTCAGAGAGCTAGTAAGTGAAAGTTAAGAATAACAAAAAGAAAATCAACATAGTTTCACCTAAATTGACAAATCAAAACTATCATTGTTTTAACTGAAGGTTATATTACTTACCTATTGCTCCATAAAAAATCATCTCACAATTTAGTAACAACTTAAGACAGCAACCGTTTCTGAGAGTGCGGATCCAGGTGCCAATGGGTTGATTCCCTGTGGCTCAAGGTCTCTTATGGTTTTGTAGTTGTACTGTTGGCAGGTGATGTGGATCTACCTGAGACATTAACTGTAGGGAAATTATTTGCCACTAAGATTACCGTTAAGACTATTGGCTGGCTTCAGTCTTTTATTACCTGGGTGCCTTCACAGGGCTGTTAACAACATGGCAACAAAGTATCCCACAACATGGCAGTTAGCTTCTACCAGGGAAAAGAATCCAAAAGAGAATGAAAAAGACAAACCAAGATGAAATAATGGATTTTTATAGCCTAATATCAGAAGTTGCATGATGTCACTGCTGCTATATTTTATTAGGTATAAAAAAGTCCAGATTACACTCAAGGGGAATAGATAAGACGATGGATATCAGCAGGCAGGCATTAGTGACAAACATGCTAAGGTCTACTTAGCACCATAGTCTTCTAATTTTTTAACCTCTGGGTTCCTACTTAGAGTACTCAGGATCTTTTTATAGGAATTCACAACTCTGTTTTATTAGCAACAAGGAAATCAATATTCCTAGGTTCTTCCTCAACGATGCCCACAGCCTCCCTACATTACTGGTGTTCATCCCAACTAAGGAGTTCAAACTGCTCTTATTAAGCTGCTCTGTGTTGTCACTCTTTGATGTTATTTGATATTCAAAAGCAAAGACATTACTTTGCCAACAAAGATCTGTCTAGTCAAGGCTATGGTTTTTCCAGTGGTTATGTATGGATTTGAGAGTTGGACTGTGAAGAAAGCTGAGCGCTGAAGAATTGATGCTTTGAACTGTGGTGTTGGATGGAGAAGACTCTTGAGAGTCCCTTGGACTGCAAGGAGATCCAACCAGTCCATTCTAAAGGAAATTGGTCCTAGGTATTCTTTGGAAGGAATGATGCTGAAGCTGAAACCCCAGTACTTTGGCCACCTCATGCAAAGTGTTGACTCATTGGAAAAGTCTCTGATGCTGGGAGGGATTGGGCGCAAAAGGAGAAGGGGACGACCGAGGATGAGATGGCTGGATGGCATCACCAACTCGATGGACGTTGAGTTTGAGTGAACTCTGGGAGTTGGTTGGTGATGGACAAGGAGGCCTGGCATGCTGCAATTCATGGGGTCACAAAGAGTCAGACACGACTGAGTGACTGAACTGAACTGATGGAAAACCAAAAATTGGTATTGGTAGAGATTATATTTCAATTAAAAGATAGATTTATTTCAATATTGAGAAAGTACACTCTATGAACTTGACTTTTTTGAGTATCTGTGACAGAGAAGAACAAATCTGACACCATATTAGAACTATTCCTTTAACTCTAATCTTTGTGTTCTGTGCTTAGCCATGCTAACTCTGGACCCTTTGTAAAAGAAAATTGCCATGGCCTCAAATATTCATCATAGTACTCTCTCAGTCCTCTTCTTCTCATGCTGAACCTTGAAAGGCATAACACTTTTCCATTCAAAGAAAGATCAAACATTACAGAATAGAAAATAGTAGCTGTCTTATTAGAGGTTTACAGCAAGATTGTGACCAGACCTATGTGGATGGCTGCAAAAGCAAAGGATTCCAGCACCAAGAAGTCTGCAAAAACTAACCACTCCCCCTCCCCTTTTAGTATAAAAGAAGCCTGGATTCTAACATGGGTAAGATGATTCTTTGGGACACTAGTCCATCATCATCTTTGGATCTGCTGGATTTCCAAATAATGTTTCATTTTCCTTGCCCCAATGCCTCATCTCTCAGTTTATTGGTCTGTGTATGAGCATGGACTCTATGATTGATCCATCTCTACATGACTTTTATTTCCATATTATTGAAATGCACTTCAGCCCCACTTTCGTTGTTGGGTTCATTCTCCTTTCAGATAAATGGAAGAATTTAAAATTTATCAGAGGAAGACAGTTCATTCCACTTTTAGATTTTTTACTGGTCTCATTCTCACTTTGGTCCCTAATTCTAACATCTTGTATCCTCACACTATGTAGTTCCTTGTACTTTACATCCAGTATTTGTAACTTGGTTTGATATTTGCTTTGAATTCCAAGTCTTTTGCTTGATTTATTATCTACTCTTAATTGTTTTTCTATGATATCCCTTTACCTGACTAGTTGAATTGATATCTTTTGCTTTAAAGACTGACATGTATTATTTATTCCACATGTACTTTAGCAAGCAGAATATTGCTGCGTGTTTAATAGTATTGCTGTTAACAATATGTTTGGTGCTTCCCTGGTGGGAAGTAAAGAAACCGCCTAAATTCAGGGGACCTGGGTACAATCCAGATTCAGGAAGATCCCATGGAGAAGGGAATGGCACCCACTCCAACATTCTTACCTGAAGAATTCCATGGACAGAGGAGCCTGGCAGGCTTACGGTCCATAGGGCTGCAAAGAATTGGACATGACTGAGCATAGCACAGTGACAGTACATGTAAATATTCTTATAGTTTGTTTCATAGTTTATAATTATATATTAACATATTATTACTGAGTTAATTGAAATGATACCTATATTGTACAGTTATTTAGTGGTAGAATCAATACTTAAATACAGATTTTGTCAACTACATAATTTAAAGTTTATAAAAGTAAATGGTTCAGTTCAGTTCAGTTCAGTTCATTTCAGTTCAGTTACTCAGTCATGTCTGACTCTTTGCAACCCCATGAACTGCAGCATGCCAGGCCTCCCTGCCCATCACCAACTCCTGGAGTTTACCCAGACTCATGTCCATTGAGTAGGTGATGCCATCTAACCATCTCATCTGTCATCTCCTTCTCTTCCTGCCTTCAATCTTTCCCAACATCAGGGTCTTTTCAAATGAGTCAGCTCTTCGTGTCAGGTGGCCAAAATATTGGAGTTTCAGCTTCATTATATTAAATTCAAATATAATTTATAAAACAGTTCTATAATTAAAGCAGACTTAATTATTTTTATTTTTATACTCATTGCTTTTATTTTTAAATTTTTATTTGCTTATATTTTACTATTTTAAATTGGGAACGCATGATAGCACATTTTCCAGTATTATCTAAGTCTCCTAATTATTTTTCTATGGATAAACAAGAACACCTAGGAGGAAACTTGTTTCAGAAAAAATTTGTTTTAAATACAGTGCTCAAAATGATATATCCTTGTAACAGTTTTGGTAAGTCTAGGTCTTACATTCTGTACTGCCAAAATGCAAAGAATGTTACTTTTGTATATTTTGCTGATTTTTGAAATGCTGGCTCCCTTTAAGTGTTTATAGCTCTGCTTCTTGTCACACTCTGCCAGAAATCTTAGCATGACATCCACTAATGATATTGCTGGAAAGAACAAAAGCTGAAGCAGGAGTCCCAGGATAAAGATTAAGGAAATGCATGGATGTGGTGAGAAGTAAACAATTTAAATTGCTCTAATGAGTTCAACAAAGTGGTATTAGAATGTGATACTTAATCCATAAATGATTTTATTTTAATGGTGTATATATATGTCTTCAATGGACCTTCTCAGATGCAGAGAAATGGTTCTGAGTTATTTTATTTAGGAAAGAAAAAAATTCTGCATGACTATCTTCATTTAATACTTTGATTCAAGAAGTGTCTCATATACAAAATAACATTGCCAAGATTTCAAATCACTAATAGTATTTCTTTGATTACATTACATTAAAGTCCTAGTTGTAGAACACTTCAGAGGGAGATAAAAGGGACCCAATTTTTATCCAATATGTTTTCTCTTTCTCTCCTCTCTGTTGTTATTTTCAGTACTAAATTGTTAGAATGAGACCGAGTTCCTTAAAAAAAAGAAAAAAAAATAACCCAGATTATTTCTATAAAGGAAAGAAAAGAAAATTCATCTTCATTTAGAATCCATTCTTTGCCCAGAGTCCTATGTGAGGTTTTTTTTTTTTTTTTTCTTGGCAGTAGCGTTGCCACATAGATATTATCTTACAAGTTAGAAAAGTAAAGAGCATTTGAATAATGTATTTATAACAAAGATAACAATTAGTAAAACTAGGATTTCAGTAGTTTCCCTTAACACTTTCTTACAGTTTATAGGAGAATACTACAAAAGGGTAGCCACAGAGGGTTAACCCTCTAACAGATAACCCTCTGTTCCTTAAGTTCTTTGAGATACAGCTTGTTTACTTTTTTCCAAGTGAAAGACTTAATTTTAACTTGTGGATTCATCTATAAACTATGCTATGCTAAAGTAATATTATTACAAATGAAGCAAACCTTTGAGATAAATGTTAAAATGAAGTTATCATTATTTACTGTTTTAAAATCTAACTTTTTTGCTGCTTATGGCTGGCTATGGCTAATGAGGTAATGTATCATAAGTAGAGAATAAAATAGTTGCATTTATTTATATATGAAAAGCGTTAGTTGCTCAGTTACGTCCAACTGTTTGCAACCCCAAGGACTGTAGCCTGCCAGGATCCTCTGTCCATGGAATCCTTCAGGCAAGAATACCGGAGTAGGTGACTATTCCCTTCTCAAGGTTATCTTCCCAACCCAGGTATCAAACCCAGGTCTCCCACATCGCAGTCAGATTCTTTACCATCTGAGCCACCAGAGAATAAAATAAGTGCATGTTATTTATATGTGAATGAAGCTTCATACATTGGTTCATTTTATAGGAGACTTTTATTCAATCTGCCTTAGTCTCAAATGACTCTTTCTTTCCCTTCTATATACCTACTGTCTCTAATCTTCCTTGATATCTCTTAAAAATGTATCAAGTCCCAGATTATCAACTCAATCCTTCATTCTCTGTTGAAGGTGAATTCTGCTCTTCTGTGTGTATTTACCATCCTGTTCACATGCATACTTCCATCCATCATCTCACTAATAAGACTGTTATCTTTTCAACACCTATGCCACAAAAAAAAGAAAGAAAAGAAAAAGAAACAAACAAAAATCTCACATGTTTATTCACATTCAGTTGTGCCTGTTTCTCTCTCTATGAACTGAACCCCCTCTTTGTGCTGTCATGCTTAGCGCTTAGTTGTTCAGTCATATCTGACTCTTTGTGACACCATGGGCCGTGGCCTGCCAGGCTCTTCTATCCAGGGGATTGCCCAGGGAAGAATGCTGAAGTGGGTTGCCATGTCCTCCTCCAGGGGATCTTCCCAACCCAGGGATTGAACCCGTGTCTCCTTCAACTTCTGCATTGGCAGGAGGATTCTTTACCACTGAGGCAAAAGGTTAATTGGCTTCTGCTCTGTATACCATATTTTCTACTTCCTTATCACCTTCAATCCGTTCATCATTCTTACGCTCTTCCATCATATCAGAACAAAAAGAATCAAACTTTATTTGATTCCAATTCATCTCACTGTAATCCCCAGTCTCTTTTTTCTCCTTTAAAGCTCTTACAGTTTCTTAAAAGGGTAGTATATACTCACCTTACATATGTTCTTCAGATCACTCCACTCTGAAAATTGTCTCCACTAGTGCATGAAATAATTCTAACCTAGGTTTCCAATAACTTCCTCATTGCTAAATCTTAATAACAACTTTAAGTCTTCACATTAATTAAAGTCTTTGCAGCATTTCACATGCTTGTCTCTTTACCATTATTCTCCTTGGGTGGTGTGTGTGTGTGATTTCATACCATGCTTGACTTTTCTACTCAAATATATATATATATTTTTAATCAATGTTCTTGAGTTTTGCAGATTGCAATCTCTCTTCTTTGGCACAGTCTGACTTCAAATGATATGACATCTCATATTTAGCTTAAGGAGCTTACAATTGCAAACTTTCATTTTCTTTTCCGATCATTGCACTCTTATTCATGTTTATGTCTGCATATGTTACATGTCACAGAATACATTCTTATTTCTTTTTGTTTAGACAGTCAATTATTTTCATAGACCTAAAGATAAGAAGGAGAAGGCAATGTCACCCCACTCCAGTACTCTTGCCTGGAAAATCCCTTGGATGGACGAGCCTGGTAGGCGGCAGTCCATGGGGTTGCTAAGAGTCCGACACAGCTGAGCGACTTCACTTTCACTTTTCATTTTCATGCATTGCAGAAGGAAATGGCAACCCACTCTAGTGTTCTTGCCTGGAGAATGTGTTCTTGCCAGGGACGGGGGAGCCTGGTTGGCTTCCGTCTGTGGGGTCGCACAAAGACACGACTGAAGCGACTTACCAGCAGCAGCAGCAGCAAAAGTACGAAACGCTCCCCTGGTGGCTCAGAGGGTAATGCATCTGCCTGCAATGCAGGAGACCAGGGTTCGATCCCTGGGTCAGGAAGATCCCCCGCAGAAGGAAATGGCAACCCAGTACTCTTGCCTGAAAAATCCCATGGATGGAGGAGCCTGGTAGGCTGCAGTCCATGGGGTCACTAAGACTTTGACGACCGAGCGCGACTTCACTTTCACTTTTCACTTTCATGCACTGGAGAGGAAATGGGAGCGCGACTTCACTTTCACTTTTCACTTTCATGCACTGGAGAGGAAATGGGAGCGCGACTTCACTTTCACTTTTCACTTTCATGCACTGGAGAGGAAATGGCAACTCACTCCAATGTTCTTGCCAGGATAATCCCAGAGATAGGGGAGCCTGTGGGCTGCCGTCTATTGGGTCGCACAGAGTCAGACAAGACTGAAGCGACTTAGCAGCAGCGAAGATAAGAAAATATTAGTCCATGTTTACTCATTTTTAAGAGTATTCTCAGGACTACTAAGTTCTATCTGGCATCACATATTTTCTTGCTAAAGAATTGTCTGTAATACCTTTTATAATTTAGTTCAAGTCTTCTTAAAATGAATTTTTCTGGCTTTCTAAATTTTCTTTTGTCTGAGAAAGTCTTATTTTAAATGTTCATTTAGAAAAATATCACTAGTTNAATATCATAAAAACATAAAACATAGTTTAAAAGTTTAAAAGGAACTAAGATCAAACTTATGTATTGTCATATCAATAAATTTACATGTGTTTAATTCACCTATTGAATTTCAGTTCAGATTGAATACATCACAAATCTGATTTTTCTCCATAAGGGATGTACCTAAAACAAAATGATCCAGGGAATTTGAAAAATAGAAACATGAGCAATGATCTATTAAGTATGGACAAAGTCATATTGGAAATCTGAGTATTGAAAAAGGAGGAATAGTGATTTTCACATCAGCCTTGTAAATGCAAGCCACAAAGCATTAATTCAAACAATTAATTATTTTGTTTGTATACAAGAACAAATTACTATGCATTTCTAAAGTAGAATAAGACAGCCTTCTATGTAACTTTGTGTAATAGCTCCAAGAAATCATGCTAAATGAAAAGCATCTTGAATCACAGTATGAATAGGAGGTCTCTTAAAAACATTTAGTAAATGTGCCATCATACTTTTATTCAGTGAAAATATAAAGTTTATTTTAAAAGATTAGCATATCAAATTTTAGATTTATGCATGATAATTTTATTTTTCAAGAATAGGGTTTTAAAAAATGCATATCATTTCATTTTGATTGAAGAATGACTTGAAATAATTTAGAAATACATAATGTATGACATACATTTAATATGTCAAAATTTGAAATGAGCTGCATTTGTGAGAATCAGAATTTCCCTCTACAGATGAATAAAATATTATGTTTTGATATTTCAAAAAGAACATTTTTCATGTTTTTAAAAATTTTTATTGTGTTGCTATAAAAGCTAATATTCCTTTGTATTTAGCTATTTGTATGACCATGGCGATTACTATCACTCTAGATCATTCTAGACTAGCAGTTCAGTACACCAAGAATATTAAGTCTGTCCCACTTTTAGTTCAAAACAGTATCATACAGGCTGAAAAATTACATATTCTTGAATTTAAACAAAAAAATTATTTTTCAATGTTTTAAAATAGCACCAACAGCTGTTTAGTTACAGATATATCTCTTTCAGTCATCAGTTATTCAATGTACATTATTTATGTTACCACTTAATCAGTGTATATTATTTTACTATAGTAAAGCTAGATGTGGGATTCCCAGATGGCACTATTGGTAAAGAACACCTGCCAATGCAGAAGACAAGAGACACGAGTTCAATCCCTGGGTCAGGAAGATTCTCCTGGAGGAGGGCATGGCAATCCAAGTATTCTTGCCCCAAGAATCCCCATGGACAGAGGAGCCTGGCTGGTGGGCTACAGTCCATATGGTCACAAAGAGTCAAAATGACTGAAGCAACTTAGCCCACATCCACACAGCTAGAGGCAGAAGATATTGGCTGGTTGTTTGGTAAATTAAAAAAAAAAAAAAAAAAAGGAGGTCAAAATGTCAAAATGATTTTAGAATCCAGAAATTGTACAGGATTTTTAATATTTGGTCCATATCCTTTATTTGGTTACCTTTGCATGCAATGCTTGAATTTATGTAAAGGTGAAATTTGTCAGGATAATCTTTTTCTAACTTCACTTCTATTAAAACTTGTGTGAATGTGACTGAATCAAAAAGAGTTAATTTATTTGTAAAACCCAATTTGTCACACCATAGCACATTCCCAAAAACAACAGTCCTGAGTCTTTAAAGTCATCTAAGAGGCTGTGTAATTCTGATCTAACTACAGTTGAATAACTTAAAGAAAGTAGTAAAATACTGAAAAAATATATGTGCATGTGTCAAATGAAATTTTCCTGGGCACACTCAAGCTATCTTCTTTCCACTGTACTTTTCTCTGAACTCTAACTGGATTGAATTCAAACTAGTTCTTCATGCCTCCCACCATCTCCCACCTCTTCTTCTCCCTCCTTCCTCCTCCTTTCTTTCTGTCCTGTTCTACACTCTGGACAATATACACTGACATCAATGATGAATTTCATTGTTATGATTCCTTTTTATAATATTTTGATCAGATATGGGAACCCATCTATATAAATATATATGAGTATGTATGTTCCTAGGTGTGTGTATGTTGTTTGTATGAAAAGAAAAACACAGAGAAAATTAAAAAATAAATGTAAAGCAGAAGTTATTTATTTTGATATCACTACTGTATGATACAATGCATAAAATAAAAAGCAGTTTTAGAAAACCTTACCTCCAACTAAAGGTATGCTACTTGCTGCTGCTGCTAAATCACTTCAGTCGTGTCCGACTCTGTGCGACCCCATAGACGGCAGCCCACCAGGCTCCTCTGTCCCTGGGATTCTCCAGGCAAGAACACTGGAGTAGGTTGCCATTTCCTTCTCCAATGCATGAAAGTGAAAAGTGAAAGTGAAAGGGAAGTCGTGTCCAACTCTTAGTGACCCCATGGACTGCAGCCTACCAGGCTCCTCCATTCATGAGATTTTCCAGGCAAGAGTACTGGAGTGGGGTGCCATTGCCTTCTCCAAAAGGTATGCTACTTGGAACAAAGTTAATATTTTGTTTTCATTAAAAGTGGAGAATAGATGTAAATCATTTTAAAAGGCATGGTGCTACTGATTTCAAGAAAGCATTTCCAAAGCTTCACCTTTAATTTTTGAAGGCCCTATAAAAATATGAAGATGTAATCATATTCAACAGATAACTAAAAATAAACCATGATTTCATTAAATAGAACATGATTGAAAACAGAATATGCATATGAAGTGAATATTTTCTGAGTACAATTAAAGATTGTAAGTAAAATAATTTTATTAATCTAGAATCATAGCTTAAAACCAAAAATTAAAATGTTTGACAGTGTGAGTTATTAAGCATCATGAAATTAAAAGACACTCCTTGGAAGGAAAGTTATGACCAACCTAGACAGCATATTCAAAAGCAGAGACATTACTTTGCCAACAAAGGTCCGTCTAGTCAAGGCTATGGTTTTTCCAGTGGTCATGTATGGATGTGAGAGTTGGACTGTGGAGAAAGCTGAGCGTCAAAGAATTGATGCTTTTGAACTGTGGTGTTGGAGAAGACTCTTGAGAGTCCCTTGGACTGCAAGGAGACCCAACCAGTGCATTCTAAAGAAGATCAGTCCTAGGGGTTCTTTGGAAGGAATGATGCTAAAGCTGAAACTCCAGTATTTTGGCCACCTCATGCGAAGAGTTGGCTCATTGGAAAAGACCCTGATGCTGAGAGGGATTGGTGGCCNCTGGGAGGGATTGGTGGCAGGAGGAGAAGGGGACAACAGAGGATGAGATGGCTGGGTAGCATCACCCACTCAATGGACGTGAGTTTGAGTGAACTCTGGGAGTTGGTGATGGACAAGGAGGCCTGGCGTGCTGTAATTCACAGGGTCACAAAGAGTCAGACATGACTGAGCAACTGAAGTGAACTGAACTGAACTGATGTTATTTTACTGCAGTGAACAAACTGAAGAGTCTCAGTGGATTAAAAAATAGCCTTTATTCTTTTCTTTCTCACACATATCCTTTAAGGTTAGCTTGGGGTTTTGCTTCACCTCTTCATTCCTCAAGGGCCAAGTCTCAGGGTGCCTAACATTCCATGCATCCTTGATTTCTTAGGCAGGAAAATGGAATCATGGCAACTCAACAGAGGCTTCTCAAGGTGCCTTCTGGGAAATATACCAGGCACTTCTGCTGACCTTTCATTTGTCAGAGCAAATCCCCTAGTCAAATCAAACTTAAAAAGTGAAAGAAAGTATAATCTGACCATGCACATGGAAGATAGAGAGCCAGAAATATATTTGAAGAACACAAATGACTAAAAGAGCAATGATCTAAATGTAAGCTGTTGAGTATCAAAAATTCAATGCAGGTTGAGGTACACACTGGCAGTAGCTGACGTGAAAAATTCAGCTGAAGTCAGTTCAACAAGGTGAGACATGGGTTGAACAATCCCTATGTACTTTGGCTACATTAACAGATTTTTGTCAATATGAGAAGTCACAGTCTTGTAGTCTCACTGCCCTTCCTAGCTATCAGCTGTCAAGCAGCAGTCTTCAATATGAATACAAATTGATAACCTCAGACTCAGGAGTCTGTGGTATTCTTTGTCTGGGCTTAATCTTGCATCTTAAAACTTGCATTTGTGTTGTCAATATTCACTTATGAAAAAGCCTCTGCTGTGATTTCGTTTGCAGGAAAATTATCAGTCTGGGAGGCAGAATAATCATTCTAAATTCATCTGGACTAATAAATTCAGATATCTTATGAGACTTGATAAATCTTTCTCCGCAAAGCATTTTCCTTGAACTGAAATCTTAGCCACAGGCATGAAAACTACTTCACATTGCATCTACATGTGAAAATGACCTTATCTTTGCCAAGATTCCAGCATCAACTCTGGCAATGAAACATCTTGTCATTGCTACAAAATGGAATTTGTCCTTTTTTGTATACTTATAATGTCCAGATTGTGTTTGCACTTGGTATTGTTTTAGTTAGCTAATGTTGTTTTGAGGATCTCCCTTAGAAGGAATAGGAACCCATTCTTTCAAGTCTGTTTGTTTGTCTGTGTCAAAATTATCTATTTCTAACTTATCACCTCTATTTATTTTTGGTGGTCACTATAAAAAATTACCACAAACTTGCTGGCCTTAAAAAAAAAAAAAGGCAAAAATCTATTTTCTCACAGTTCTGGAGCTGAAGATAATGCTTGGTGAAAATGTGAAGATGATGTCTCTGACTATTTCTATTGAAATGTCTATAAACATTTGAGAAACAAAGTGTTATCAGCAATAGAAATCAAACAGAAAGAAATGTGTTCTGGAAGACAACAATTTTTATTGCTGATGAGAGCCAAAACCTCGATGGGAACTGCAGTCTCATGCACAGACAGAATAGAATTGTGGATATGGGAGGAGAAAGTAAGAAATGAGATGAATTGGGAGATTGGGACTAACATATATACACCACCATGTGTAAAACAGACAGCTAGTGTGAAGCTGTTATATAGCACAGGAAGCTCAGCTCCATGCTCTGTAATCACCTAGAGGGGTGGGATGGAGGGTGGAAGGAAGGTCTG
Source organism: Redunca redunca (assembly GCA_006410935.1). Classification (NCBI taxonomy): domain Eukaryota; kingdom Metazoa; phylum Chordata; class Mammalia; order Artiodactyla; family Bovidae; genus Redunca; species Redunca redunca. The sequence goes on from SJYQ01002986.1 coordinate 93,281, forward strand.
AGAGGGAGGGGATATATGTGTACATACAGCTGATTCACTTTGTTGCACAGCAAAAACTAACATACTGTTGTAAAGTAACCATACACCAATAAAAGTTTTAAAACATGGAAATCACACAAAGCAGAAACTCACAAATTTTGTTAACTTCTGAGTCAAAGCATTTGGCTACAAGGGCTTGCCAAGGAAGGTGAGAAGAGGATTGTGATGTAGGAAAAGCCACTGGGCAGAGCCCTGTGTGCAGTTTGCTGCTCTGCTCATTCTGTGTACACTCCAATAACAACTGACCTGGGAGATGTGCTCTGACATGGGTCATTTTGCAGCATATGCCAAAGCTGGTTTCCAATGACAGAAAAAAACATGATCTGGGAAAAGTGCCTTCCACAAACTACTCTGATTTCAGCAAATCTATATTACAAGTATTCATGCTGAGCAAACCCACTTTGTGCAGACCCACAACCTCCAGTTCTAATTCTCTCCATCTTCCCTAAAGTATTCACCCATCACTCTAATCCTGTAATATCACCTTCCAGTATTGTATGATGCGTGCGTGATAAGTTGCTTCAGTTGTTTCCAACTCTTTGCAACCCTATGGACTGTAGCCTTCCAGTTTTCTCTGTCCATGGGATTCTCCAGCAAGAATACTGGAGTGGGTTGTCATGCCCTTCTCCAAGAGATCTTTCTAACCCAGGGATCAAACCCACATCTCTTACATCTCCTGAATTGGCAGACAGGTTCTTTACCACTAGTGCCACCTGGGAAGCAATCCTGTAATGTCACATTCCAATATTAAACCAATTCAAAACTTCCCTCTGAAAATTTTATCCCTGTATTTCTATATTTTGTTAACATAATGGATTAGTCAATTCCACAGAATATTAGCTACCTCTTCAACTTTGAATAATGTGGTTTCCCGTCTACAGTTGCCTTCGTGGCATTTAAGTGTTGAGAGGCTATAATGGAACCTTTCCATCCTTCTTGAAGACAGAAACACATCACAGTTTGCATTTCACAGATACAAAACTGCTTTGAAATAGCAGAGATGCATTCAGAAAATGATGTAGAGTTTCTGTGCAGTCAACCACTTCATTTGTCAATGACAATGTTCAGTACACATTGTTTCTATATTTAAGATACTTTCATAAAATAATTGCATTTTTTAACAGTTATTGAAACTTCATAATGATAGATAATCAATTACTCTATTATCTCTTTTTCAATTTTTATAAATTTTATTTTGTTACTTATTTGTTTCTAGCTGTACTGGGTCTTCACTGGTGCTTGGGCTTTTCTCCAGTTGCAGCAATTGGGGGCTACTTTCTAGTTGGAGTGTGCAGGCTTCTCATCACGGTGACTTCTCTTATTGTGAAGCACAGGACCTAGGGTGCCTGGGCTTTAGTAGATGTGGTACTTTGGCTCAGTAGATGTGGCTCTTGGGCACTAGCGCACAGGCTCAACAGCTGTGACACCCAGGCTTAGTTGCTCCTTAGCATGTGGGATCTTCCTGGATCAGGGATTGAACCAATGTCTCCTTCATTGGTAGGCAGAGTCTTTACCACTGAACCACCAAAATTATCACCTTTGATAATTTACACTCTCCCCCACCCAAACCATTATATTCTTGGTAAACAATTTCAACAGTTCTCTATTTACAAATGGAGATTTGGAAATGAACATGCTATCATTCTACATTATTTTTTCTTATATTTCTCTTATAAAAACGTCATGAAAATACTTGTAAGCCTCCTGCCAAAATAATTTTTAAAAGTTTAATAATTTTCACCTTTAAGAAGTACCCAGTTTATTTACCCACTTCTTGTTGATGGATATTCCAAAAGTTCCCAGGTTTCTGATGCTGCAAAAGATGGCACAATATCCACTGTATATTTTTTACACAGTGACATTTTAATATTTTTAGATTCTTGTATAAAGTGGGATTTTTGAGTAATGGATTTATGTGTGCTCAGTTGCTTCTGTTGTGTCTGACTCTTTGTGACCCCATGGACTGTAGCCTGCCAGGTTCCTCTGCTTATGTAATTTTTGAGGCAGAAATAATGGAGTAGTCTGCCATTTTCTACTCCATGGGATCTTCCCAACNTATCTTTTTAAAAAAACTTTTTATTATTATTGAAATAATTTTTAATTTGCTTAAACACACAGAACAACAGACTGGTTTCAAATAGGAAAAGGAGTACCTCAAGGCTGTATATTGTCACCCCGCTTATTTAACTGATATGCAGAGTACAACATGAGAAATGCTGGGCTGGAGGAAGCACAGGCTGCAATCAAGATTGCTGGGAAAAATATCAATAACCACAGATATGCAGATGATACCACCCTTATGACAGAAAGGGAAGAAGAACTAAAGAGCCTCTTGATGAAAGTGAAAAAGGAGAGTGAAAAAGTTGGCTTAAAGCTCAACATTCAGAAAACTAAGATCATGGCATCTGGTCCCATCACTTCATGGGAAATAGATGGGGAAACAGTGGCTGACTTTATTTTTCTGGGCTTCAAAATCACTGCAGATGGTGATTGTAGCCATGAAATTAAAAGACATTTACTCCTTGGAAGGAAAGTTATGACCTACCTAGACAGCATATTGAAAAGCAGAGACATTATTTTGTCAACAAAGGTCCATCTAGTCAAGGCTATGGTTTTTCCAGTGGTCATGTATGGTTGTGAAAGTTGAACTATAAAGAAAGCTGAGCTCTGAAGAATTGATGCTTTTGAACAGTGGTGTTGGAGAAGACTCTTGGGAGTCCCTTGGACTGCAAGGAGATCCAACCAGTCCATCCTAAAGGAGATCAGTCCTGGATGTTCATTGGAGGGACTGATGTTGAAGCTGAAACTCTGTGGCCACCTCATGCAAAGAGCAAATTCTTTTGAGAAGATCCTGATGCTGGGAAAGATTGAGGGCAGGAGGAGAAGGGGATGACAGAGGATGAGATGCTTGGATGACATCACCAGCTCAATGGACATGGGTTTGGGTGAACTCCAGGAGTTGGTAATGGACAGGGAGGACTGGCGTGCTGTGGTTCATGGGGTTGCAAAGAGTTGGAAATGACTGAGCGACTGAACAGAAACATATGATTTAATAATAATGAAAAACATTAATTATTTAGCCTTTACTATAAGACTATAAAATTATCTTCAGTTCAGTTCAGTCGCTCAGTTGTGTCCGACTCTTTGCAACCCCATGAATTGCAGCATGCCAGACCTCCCTGTTCATTACCAACTCTTGGAGTTCACCCAAACCCATGTCCATTGAATCAGTGATGCCATCCAAACATCTCATCCCCTGCCACCCCTATCTCCTCCTGCCTTCAATCTTTCCCAGCATGAGGATCTTGGCCAATGAGTCAGCCATTTGCATCAGGTGGCCAAAGCATTGGAGCTTCAGCTTCATCATCAGTCTCTCCAGTGAATATTCAGGGTTGATTTCCTTGACTTAAAAATGGAAGAGGTATAAACTAAAGTTGCATAATTCCTCTTTCTGTCAGCTCTTTATATTTATCATATCACATATGCCATTGTATGTTTTATGATCTTCACAAGATCAATTGTGTGGGCTACAGTCCATAGGGTCACAAAAATTTGGACAGGACTTAGCAAGTAAAGAACAACAAAGACTCATTTTTACTTATATTCAATTTAGAGGTGGTGTTATTATTTTCAGTTTCTCCAAGTAGACTACATATATAGAAAATGTTTCAAATATCTCTTAATCACTTTTAACAATAGCAGTATATTTTTAATCACTATATATAGTAAAAGCCTGGGTCTTCATGGCAAACACATTGTCAGTTTGCTTCACTTAAGTTCAGTTCAGTCACTCAGTCAAGTCTGACTCTTTGTGACCCCCTGGACTGCAGCATCCAGGCTTCTCTGTCCATCACCAACTCCTGGAGTTTATTCAAACTCATGTCCATTGAATCAGTGATGCCATCCAACCATCTCATCCTCTGTCATCTGCTTCTCCTCCTCCCTTCAATCTTTCCCAGCATCAGGGTCTTTCCCAAGGAGTCAGTTTTTCCCATCAGGTGGCCAAAGCATTGGAGTGTCAGCTTCAGCATCAGTCCTTCCAATGAATATTCAGAACTTATTTCCTTTAGGATATACTTGTTGGATCTCCTTGCTATCCAAGGGACTCTCGGAGTCTTCTTTTTTTAATATAAATTTATTTATTTTAATTGGAGGTTAATTACTTTATGACATTGTATTGGTTTTGCCATACATCAACATGAATCCACCACGGGTATACATGTGTTCCCCATCTTGAACCCCCCTCCCACCTCCCTCCCTGTACCATACCTCTGGGTCATCCCAGTGCACTAGTCCCAAGCATCCTGTACCATGCATTGAACCTGATTGAAGACCACAGTTCAAAAGCATCAATTCTTCAGTGCTCAGTTTTCTTTATTGTCCAACTCTCACATCCATACATGACTCCTGGAAAAACCATAGCCTTGACTAAGTGAGCCTTTTTTGGCAAAGTAATGTCTCTGCTTTTTAATAGGCTGTCTAGGTTGGTCATAGCTTTTCTTCCAAGGAACAAGTGTCTTTCAATTTTGTGACTGCAATCACCATCTAGTGATTTTGGAGCCCCCCAAAATAAAGTCTCTCACTAGTTCCACTGTTTCCCCATCTATTTTCCATGAAGTGATGGGACCAGATGCCATGATCTTAGCTTTCTGAATGTTCAGTTTAGGTCAAATTTTTCATCCTCCTCTTTTAATTTCATCAAGAGACTTTAGTTCTTCTTCACTTTCTGCCTTAAGGGTCGTGTCACCTTAAGTGCGTATCTGAGGTTATTGATATTTGTCTCGGCAACCTTGATTCTAGCTCCTGCTTCATCCAGTCCAGCATTTCTCATGATGTACTCTGCATATCAATTAAATAAGCAGCGTGACAATATACAGCCTTGATGTACTCTTTTCCCAGTTTGGAACCACTCTGTTGTTCCATATCCAGTTCTAACCATTTGCTTGGTCACAAGAACAATTAGCAAGATTGTCCTCAGACCAAGTGCAATGAGACAAATTATTCCTGTCTCTCATTTCAGTGCTAACCCCTCTTCCCACCCTCTGTGGCTCTTCATTAAGCTCCTTCTATATTCCTCACTCTCATGACATTTTCTCTCTCTTCCCTGTAACATTTGCTCTAAGGAAACTGAAATGGAAAAGAGGAGAGAATTCATTTTCAGTGCAGGCATTTGCAGAAGAGTAGCATTTCATAGAACTCAGAGCCCAAAGGTGCAGGTGGAAACACAGATTCAAAACTGAACAATATCTGAAGAGTTAAATTATTTTTTTTAAAGTTTGCCTTTTCTCACTCAAAAGAGTGAAGAATGATTTTCTAAATTATAGTAAAAATCAGAATGGAGGATTTTGACATTAATTTTCTCTGTTAGGCCTTGCATCTACAATCTCTGTAATATACTATAATTCCCTTTTCAGTGCTTTTAAAATTAGTAGTCCCTTTAATTTGTCACGTGTAAATTATCTTAATCATCCTCACAATGACCCACAATATGCATTTTGGAGCCAAAAAACAAAGTGGAAAAAATGACTCACACATGCTGACATCGAATTGTGAACTCCAAGCAGATTCCTCTGCTGAGTCACAGGGTAATTCTTTGTGACATTTCCAACAGAAATTCCCTCTGGATATTTCAAATATAACATTTCTAAAGTGATTTCCACTGCTCATTTTTCCTCCACTTTTTTCTTCCCACTTTTCTTTTTACCTCTGAAACTCATTCAGAGGTCATCATTGTCTGACTAGTTTTGTTTTCCTGTTTTGTCAAAAACTGTTAAGTATATGTAATAAAGGATCGATTTTTCATGAAGGCATATTAATACAAGTACTTTAAAGAATGGGCAGCACAGATTAAATAGACCCTACAAATTAATATGAATGAAGAGAGGTAATGGGGAGACAAGTACAATAGCACCCCCGCCAAGATTTTCTCAATTAGACATTATTCTTGGACATCAAGCATTTTTAATGTTTTGAAATATAACGATTGGTATTATTCCCCTTCCTTCAAATTCAGTATTGAATAGCTTTCCTCAGTGATAATTTCAGATTTGTATATTTTCTGAGGTTTAGAATTATTCCACAAAGTTTAGAAGCAGATTTATTAATATGTATAGCAATGTGAGATTATTTTATGAGAAATTAGAGAAGAAACATGCCCTTTCCCTTATAGCATTGAAGTACCTATAAATGTCTCAGCTGGGTGGGAGTAAGTTGTTTACAAAACTCTTGCACACAACTTAGAAAACAGAACCTGCATATGATACAAATGGGGACTCAAGTGCTCCTGGAAAGTATTAAAATACTTATTAAGGTGCATCTAATCTCTATTTGAAGACTGCCATTTCTCTAAAGCGTAGCCATAAACCAAATTAACTCCAACTGATGCTTCAGATGAGAAGCTGTGTTTATGTGTTTATGTTTAATAATGTCTTCAGCTCTGGGTGAAAACACCCACCCGGGCAAGCTCATTTCCACCTCTGCCTCCTTATGTAAGTTAATTATGTAACTAGAGTAAAACCTGGCCCAGCATTCAGAGAATGTTTGTCTAAGTAAACACCACATCCTATAAACTCCTACAATCTTCTGATTTCCTGTCATGTATGTCCTAAAGTAAGTCTCACTACTCAGGTTTTTCAACTTATGCTGTTTTATTTATTTTTATTTTATTTTATATAACTACTCTTTGATGCATTTGACGAAATTTTCAAGTCTTTAAATTGTAAAAATTGATGCATGCTTATATCAAAATTTGAAAAATTCAGAATATTATTGCAAATAATATATAAAACTCTTCTACCAACTGAAGAGATCTTATTTTCAGAATCTGTCCAGTCATGAACCTTCCCTGTCACTTTTTCATAATACTGCCCACCCACCTTCTTTCCACCCCTTTCTTTCATGTTCTCTCTCACTCTCTTCTCTGTCATCTTTTTTTCTTTTTGCACGTCTTTCTCTTGCAATAATTTTATTTCTTGGATATTCTTTAATTTTCTTTCTCAATCAGATTGTTGGTGTTCTCTCTCTCTCTCTCTGACTCTACACACACACACACGTGTACAAACACACAAGATTAATGCTTACATTGAAGAACTACAATTGCCTTCATAAAAACCCTAATCATTTCTTTCTGGGGTTACATCTAGATTTTTTAAATTGCTACTTTTAGTGGAACAATCCACCCAGTTTGTCTTCTAACTGCATTTTCTGATATGCTTAAAAACTAATGTTTCTTTTTTTAAGTAATTTTTATTTTTTTAATTTATTTTAATTTTTTGAAGTATACATACTTTACAATGTTGTGTTGGTTTCTACTATACAGTAAGGTGAATCAGCTCTATGTATGGACATATCTCCTTTTTTAATTTCTATCCCATTTGGATAATCATAGAGCACTGAGTAGAGGTCCCTGAGCTACACAGTAGGTTCTCATTAGATAATTATATTTTATACATAGCACCAAAATTTATGTATGTCAATCCCAATGTCCCAATTCATCCCACTTCTCCCTACCTTTCCTCCTTTGGTATCCATACATTTGTTTTCTATATCTATGTCTCAATGACTGTGAAAACTAATATTTCTTAAACATTATTACCACAGTTCCTACTTTTATGTATTGCTCCTTACATAGAATAAGTTTAATAAAAGAAAACTGGGTGATGATCGTAAGCAAGTTTATTTATGCTCACTTTAACAGGTAATGTTACTAGCATTTTATCATGAGGAGGAGCATTTGTTGTTATTTTGGGGCAATTATATGTTCTCACCTTAAGGAAGTAGCTTCTATTATTAGTCTTTTGATTTGTTCCCTTGTTTGTTGTTTATAGTTGTGGATTTTGGAATTTATTCAACATGTTTTAGCATTAACTAATATCATTGGAGTTTTTATTAGCTGTACAATAAATAGCTTATCTTAATATGGGTGAAATATTGTTTCAATATAGGTTATAAATTCTTCTAAAATATTTTTAAATTAATAAAAANATGTCTGAAATACTAAATATGTGCTTCTAAATATATCAATGCATAAGTGTGTCTGTGTGTTTGTGTAGAGTAAGAGAGAGAGAGAGAACACCAACAAATGAGACTGGGTAAGAAAATTAAAGAATGCCCAAGAACGAGAAAGGCTGTGAGAAAAAAATATGGAAAAAGAAAGATTTCTCATGATATAAAACATCCTGAGCTACTTTCTTTTAGATCCTATGATTTAAAGTAAAAGAGAATTATTCAGTAGAAAACCATTTGAGCTGGTACTCTTATAAAGCAACAGTTAAAACTGGACATGGAACCATGGACTGGTTCTGAATTGGGAAAGGAGTGCATCAAGGCTATATATTGTCACCCTGCTTATTTAATTTCTATGCAGAGTACATTATGCAAAATGTCAGACTGGATGAAGCACAAGCTGGAATCAAGACTGCAGGGAGAAACATCAATAACCTCAGATATGCAGATGACACCACCCTTATGGCAGAAAGCTAAGAGGAACTAAAGAACCTCTTGATGAAAGTGAAAGAGGGGAGTGAAAAATCTGGCTTAAAACTCAACATTCAAAAAACTGAAATCATGGCATCTGGTCTCATCACTTCATGGCAAATACATGTGGAAACAATGGAAACAGTGACAGACTTTATTTCTTGAGCTCCAAAATCACTGCATGCCATGAATCACTGCAGCCATGAAATTAAAAGACACTTGATGGACAGGGCAGCCTGGCGTACCCTACAGTCTGTGGGGTCACAAAGAGTCAGACACAGCTGAGCAACTAAACTGACTGACTGCTCCTTGGAAGAAAATTGTAAGAAACCTACACAGCATATTAAAAAGCAGAGACATCACTTTGCCAACAAAGGTTCGTCTAGTCAAAGCTATGGTTTTTCTGGTAGTTGTGTATAGATGTGAGAGTTGGGCCATAAAAAGCTGAGAGCCGAAGAAATGATGCTTTTGAACTGGTGTTGGAGAAGACTCTTGAGAGCCCTTGGACAGCTAGGAGATCAAACCAGGCAATCCTAAAGGAAATCAGTCCTGAATATTCATTGGAAGGACTGATGCTGAAGCTAAAGCATTGAAAAAGCCCTGATGCTGGGAAAGATTGAAGGCAGGAGGAGAAGAGGGCAACAGAGGATGAAATGGTTAGATGGCATAAACAACTCCATGGACTTGATTTTGAGCAAACTCTGGGAACTGGTGGTGGACAGGGAAGCCTGGTATGCTACAGTCCATGAGGTTGCAACAGTCAGACACGAGTGAGCAACTGAACTGAACTGAACTCATAAATATGTAAGTCAATCTTAGATTCTCTGCCTAGATTAGACAAAGACACATACAAACATATAACTATCGCATGCACATGCATGCTCAGTGACTTCAGTTGTGTTTGAGTCTTTGCGACCCCAGGGACCAAAGCCCACCGGGCCCCTCTGTCCATGGGACTTTGTGGCAGGAGTACTGGAGTGAAATGCCAAACCCTCCACCAGGGGATCTTCCTAACCCAAGGATTGAACCTGTGTCTCCCGCCTCTCCTGCATTGCAGGCAGTTTCTTTACCGCTGAGTCACTGGAGAAACCTACATCTAACGTATACTATATTTATAATAGACAATATTACATTCATGGTGTTGATTGATTTACTTACAATTGTCTTTATTTTTAAATTTTGCATTCACCAATGTTCTCTTCCTTCCTCTGATATTTTTAGGTTGATACAGTTTCTTTTGTTTCAACTNTTATTTTTAAATTTTGCATTCACCAATGTTCTCTTCCATCCTCTGATATTTTTAGGTTGATACAGTTTCTTTTGTTTCAACTTTTCTTTTTTCTATTTTCAAACTTAAAATTATTTTTTCTTTCCAACAATTGCAATTTCATTAAAATGTGTCTAGATGTGACTATATTTTCAATGCTACCCAAAATTAGTCTGTGTATAAAAATCTGGGAAATTATCCATCATTTATATCTTTAAATAGTCCCTCTTGCCCATTCTCTATTCTCTCTTTCCATACAAATGAGAATGTTCCCAAGATAAAAGCCACAGCCTTTTAAAAAAAATTCTGGTTTCAGCAATGGCATTCTATCATTTCCATGGTACTCTATTTTATTAAAAGTTAGTGAAATAAGTCTAATAATAAGTCAAATAAGCCTAATAATATCTGCCTGAACTCAAGGGGTAAATATTACACAAGGACACAAATTCAAGACATGGTGATCATCGGGCAATCATTATAGAGGTTGCCTACCACAATAATTAACACGCTGAATATTAATTTCTCTGAATTACATGACTCATTCACATATTCTTATATATATAAAATTAATGTTTTGCAGCTTATCTGATCAAATGTGTAATAATTTAATTGTAAAACAAAAAAATCAATTTCAGATGTTTAGATTACAGAGTTTCACAGGTAGCAAGTTAACACTATTGCATAAACTATTCATATCATGTCTTTGTTTTTAACAGATCTGATCTCTCAAAGGCTGAGGGAATTTTATTATTCTTGGCAAATATCAGATATTCACAAAGGCACAGTTGTATCACTAAAAGTATCTGATTTTCTTAATATCATGTATTTCACTTGTGGTAGAGTAATTTATTTAGATATTAATTTGAATCCTGTTCACCAGCTCCCCAGGCACATACCTCCTGCCATTCTCTGAAGGAAACCACAGAATAAACCTGAAGCGGCTTGACAGTAACTTGAAGCTTCTAATGAAAGACCTAAGACCGAATTTAGTTGAGTTTCACTAGTGCTTTATTTCTAGCACAGAGGACATAAAAGTATATTCATGATCAGATTTGTGTCCACTATAACATTTGATGAAATAAATGAATGTAAAATGTATAACAAACTCTAATAAGGACAGAGGACACAGGGTATGGTGAATGCACCTTGGAGCTAGAGGGTGGGGCTTGTGGCTCTGAACAGTGACCGTATCAGTGATGGTGTTTATTATAATTTGAGGTCTAAGACCAGGGACTTCCCTGGTTGTCCAGTAGCTAAGACTCCATACTCCCAGTGCAGGGAGGCTAGGTTAGATCCCCGGTCAGGAAACTAGATCCCACATGCTGCAATTCAGAGTTTACATGCTGCACCAGAAAAAAGATCCCATGTGCCTCAACTAAGAGCTGATGCAGCCAAATAAATAACTAAATTTATTTATTTATAAATATTTATTAAACAATAAATATATGTTTAAAATATTATTTAAAAATATAAGATCTTAAAATAAAATTGAGATAGAAAACTCTCATAATGACAGATTTAAATTTTCATAAGACTGTTCAGGTGCAGGCACAGTTTGTTTGGTTTATTTGTATATGTTATTCTTTTTACCATGATATTTTAGCTCTCCTGTGATTCCAGTCCAAGAATCACTTATGTTACATAAATGGAGTTTTATCTAAAATTGCAATTATTTCAAAGAACTACAAGCAGAATGCCCAGTCTGTCATTAAAGTCGGCATATTTTGAGACAAAGAATATGACCCTTTAAGTTTTTCCTAAAAACATCATTGGTTATAAATGTCTAAAATACTAAATATGTCCCTTTAAATATGTTTCAGTCTATCTTTTGCTTATTTTTAACTGTGGATTTAATAAGTGAAAAATTAAGGAGGACATCAAGATAAGATTTTGCTAATAAATCTGAGTAACGTTGATTAAGAGTGTTGTAAAATGGTATAAACTTAGATGATTGGACTAGTTTCCTACTGTTGCTGCTACAAAGTACCACCAATTTTGTAACATCTTACAGCTCTGTAGGCTAGAAAACTCACTGGGCTAAAATCCAGGTGTTGGCAGGGATTTGCTCCACTTTGGCAGTCCTAGGGGAGAAGTCTTGTCTTGGCCTTTCTGGCTTTTAGAGACAGCATCCATTCCAAACCTAGTGGCCCTCCTCCTCCAACTTCAGAATCTTCAGGAAAGGATAAAGCACTGTTCACAGGGTATCATTCTGACCTCTGCTCCTGTCGTCCTGTCTCTTCTGACTTGAACACTTCTGCCTCCCTCTGCACTATAAAAAACCGGTGTGATTACTTGGGGCCCACCAGGATAATCCATGATAATCTCCCTATGCTATTCTATTTCATTCTTTTTTTATCAAAAAATAGAGTTTTATTAAGGCTGTGACATAGTGGCATTAAGCAGTATACTATTTGACAAGGCATCCTTTCAAAAGTGAGCCCCAGCATGCAATTATATAGCTTCCCCACTAATCTTTAATGTCTATGGCTACTTAATTTAATCCTAACAATTGAGTAAAATGTTCTTTCTACCACACACTGAACATTCACTTCAGTTCATCATAGAAGCTCTTCTAAATGTAAGAATGGGGTCAGGCGCTTGGCTGACGGTCACTAAGTACCTCATGGCAATGGCGCCAGATTCACCGAGCAGCGGCCTGACCAAGTGTCCCTGGACCCCAAAACCTGGGAGGGGTAGGGGAGGAGTGTCCCAAGATGGCAAAGAGGCTGAAAGAAACAGAACTGAGCCTCTTCATCAGGAGTGTCCATGGTGACTTTAGCTCCCCTTCTTAGGCATGACATACGGACACTTGGGCTCTTCTGTCTGGTGGCCAATATGGGCTGCACCTGGGCTGAATGGGCTACTGTGAAACACAGGGGTACCGGCATCAGATCTGAGTAACCACAGCCAAGGTAACTTTGCCCACATGACTCTAAGCCCTTTGTAAAATTAATAGAGTTACTTATAAAAATCATAAGGTGGGTATTATCATCACCCTCCAGTTAGAATCACAAAGAGAGCTCATTTATTTGCTGACGTAGACCCAGGATTTGAATCTGTTACCAAGTACGAGCTGGCTGTTCTCACCATGAGATAGGCTGATAAATCCAGGAGAGGAGGTATTGAGGCAAAGAGTAAGATTTTATTTGAAAAGTGAGCTGACTGAGAAGATGGCAGACTAGTGTCTCAAAATAAGTCATCTTGTTGAGGTCTGGATGCCAGGTTCTTTTGTGGATCAGAGATGGGGAGAGGTGAGGAAACAAAGTAAAAAAACCACTTAATTCCTGCAAGTATCTCCTAGAATGGCAAGCCTCAAGCAGGGGGATGCATTAGTTTCACTTCCTTAAAGTCCTTCACAGGTGGGCAGGCCACTGTTATTCAGTCATGTCCATCTCTTAGACCCCATGGACTGCAGAACATCAGGCTTCCCTGGCCTTCACTAACTCCCGGAGTTTACTCAAATTCATGTCCATTGAGTCATGATGCTGTCCACAAATATCATCCTCTGTTGTCCATTTCACCTGCTGCCTTCGATCTTTCCCAGCATCAGGGTCTTTTCTAATGAGCGAGCTCTTCACCTCAAGTGGCCAAAGGATTGGAGCTTCAGCTTCAGCATCAGTCCTTCCAATGAATATTTAGAGTTGATTTCCTTAAAACTAAGGGTTAAAGTCAAAGAAACAGATCCAGGATGAAATAAAGATTAACCCTTCCCAGTTACAAACCCAGGTTGTTTTGCTCTAAGTGTTGCACCCAAAGGGCTAAGGGAATGGGATGGAGCTCCCTGTCCAGTGTGCATGTGTGCTAAGTTGCTTCAGCTGTGTCTGACTCTTTGCGACCCCATGGACTGTAGCCCACCAGGCTCCCTTGTCGATGGGATTCTTCAGGGAAGAATATGGTGGATTCTTTACCACTAGCACCACCTGAGAATCCCTGGTCAGCAGACAAAGCCAAGACAGAAGCAAGATGAGGCAGTTTTGACCCTCCCAGAAGCTGGCCCAGCATAGCCAGGCTCTGGTCCATGGCTCCCCAGGCCTGGCCGGGGCTCTCTGTTGCAGAAAGGCCCAGATTTTCTCTCTACCTACTTCCCTAGTCTTCCCTGAGCCAAACTCTTTCTTCTGCCAGCCCTGCAGCTCTGACTTTTATTCACTCCCTGGACATTTCCTACCCCAGTAAACCAAGTGTGTGTGCTAAGTCACTAGCCAGGTTCCTCTGTCCATGGAATTCTCCAGGCAAGAACACTAGAGTGGGTTGCCATTTCCTTCTCCAGGGGATCAAAACTGTGTCTCATGTCTCCTGCAATGGCAGGCAGATTCTTTATCATTAGTGCTACCTGGGAAACCCTATTAAACCAGGCTGTCCTGAATCACCCAGTTCTCAGCTCCTTATCCACCTTGAGAACCATGGAGACCTGTAGTTTCCAACAAGGAACATATCAGCTTCCATAGGACAGGACGGTTCCTTCATTGTGCACCCATAGCTTCCTCTTTCTTGGAGAAAAATAAAGGATTTGAGTTACCAAACAAAATGTGGATTTGCTTACATGTGTGTAGTAAAGCCGATCTACTGATGCCAGGTTGCAGTGAAGGAAAGCACAGTGTTTATTATAGGATTCCAAGCAAGGAGTCCAGGGAAACTAGTGCTGGGAAAGTGTAAAGGTTTCGGGAAAGCATTTTGAAATACCAGGTGAGGAAAGGGGATCACGAGGTATGTGGTCAGCTCCTGCACAGCTCTCTGATTGACTGACGGTGCGGTAGCAGTATGGTGTCACTGGGGTTTACGTTATCAGTCCTTAGGCTCCAGGAGGCCTGGGGCTGTGTGCTTATGGTCATCAAGTACTTAAAGTTTTCCTTTTGGTGGAGGTTTTCACATCTGTAAAACAACTTAGGAAATGCACTTCAGATACTGTCATCTGGGTACTTCAGAGAAGAGCTAAAGCAGAGGATAAGGCTTGGGGAAGGCCTGGTAGGGTCCTGTTCGATTACATTAGCGACCCCTCTATCCTCACATCTTAGCAACCTACTGCAAAGGCAGGAGTCCAACCCTGACAGCACCTGCCTAGTACTGTACCATCACCATCCTCTACGCCCTCCCCAACTCTATTTAACAGACTCTTTTTCTGTTTCAGGCTGGGTATCTTCATTTCGTGGAATAGAAAATGGCAGCCCACTCCAGTATTCCTGCCTGGAGCATTCCATGGACGGAAGAGCCTGGCAGGTTGCTGCACGTGGGGTTGCAAAAGCTGAACACACTCGAATGACTAAGCACGCACGCAAGCAAGCCTGCACATCTGCGTTTTGAGCACCAGGTTCAACTTCTCCACTCTCCAGGCCAGTTCCGGGACCAGCTATTCGGCCTGAAATGGACTATGGGAAGACAGAGGGGCTGCGAGAAGGCACTGGGACCGCAGGGACCACAACCTCCCTACCACACCCTCTTCTTGCCATAACTGCAAATCTGAGAGCACCGGATCTTGAAGTCGGCCAATGAGCAACTCAACCTAAGATATTCACAGGTTCTGGGGATTAAGCCATGGATATGTTGGGAGTGGTGGCATTGATCTGCCCACAAGAACAGTTTTAGGAAGCATTAGTTACAGATTCTCATTTAGTGAAAATGTGCATTTATCAGTACAGTGTTTATACTATTTGAAAACTGCAGGTCTTCTAATAATGATGTGACTTAAAAGTATGAAATAGTCCTTTAAGGCATAACTCTTAGGAAAGATTATACTAAGAAATGTTACATGGACTATTATGAAAAAAAAAAAAAGATAAAATACGAATTTTGAGTATGTGTGTTTTGGGGTGTGAGCATGTCTGAGTATGTGGACATGGTATGAGAGAGAGGGCATAAGAGAACAATAATGAAAGAGAAAGGAAATATATTTGGCAAGAACACTTTTTCGTGAAATTTTTTCTAAGATAATATTTCTTCCTTTTAAATCTCTGTGAAATGTTTTTAGGAAAGATTTGTTTAGATGCCTAATCATTTACACTGTTCTTTAATGGACATTTTTCTTTTACTTAAAAGCCACCTTTGCAAATTTCTAACCAAAGATAATAACTGTATGAAATTATATGGCTCCCTTCTTTCTTTCTGCATTTTCTGTTTCCTGTCTGTGACACCATCAGATCATTGCACTAAAACCAATAATTTTCCTTTCCAAAAGTATTTTCTTTCAAAAGAAAATCAACAGGAACTATTTCATACTCTCACTTGTTTATTCAAATTGGCTTACTGTATTCCATTTTTATTGCTGCTGCTGTTACTGCTGCTAAGTCGCTTCAGTTGTGTCTGACTCTGTGCGACCCCAGAGACGGCAGCCCACCAGGCTCCCCCGTCCCTGGGATTCTCCAGGCAAGAACACTGGAATGGGTTGTCATTTCCTTCTCCAATGTATGAAAGTGAAAAGTGAAAGTGAAGTCGCTCAGTCATGTCCGACTCCTAGTGGCCCCATTGACTGCAGCCTACCAGCCTCCTCTGTCCATGGGATTTTCCAGGCAAGAGTACTGGAGTGGGGTGCCATTGGTTGGCTTATATCTCTGTGCGTGTGTCTTTAATATAATATGCTACTGTTGCACTTCTTACACTTTTTATTTTTACAGGATAACAATTTAAAACAACAAACACAATACTCCTTTGCATTAATAATAGCATTCTTCCCTACTGATAACTCATGATTTAAATCTCTTATTAAAAAAATCATGATACTGAACTTACTCAAAACAAGCTCCATCCACATACTTGTTCTTAATGTCCCTACTTTTACCCCTGTATCATTCCTTTCCTCAGTCTCAGAAATGTAGTCTATTATTTGAACCGTACCAGGTGGTAATATTTTTCTTGACTTAATCTGACAAGACAAATTTAATCATCTCTTGCCCTTCGTGCATATATAACTCTACTTTCCATGCTGAGGGAGCTGGGTATATCCTGCAATTGCTATATTATTAATAAAGTCTTGGGGACACTATTAATCAATGTCATTTTGATTCGACCTCCTAATATACTGTCTATGAAACTATTTACTTTTTCCACCACGAATGTGTCAAGATTGAACACTTCCTGCTATAAAACCTTCTAGAGGTCACCCAAGTTAACTCTAATTCATTGTGTTACAACTTGTGTTTTATACAATACTTACCACATTTATAACTGTATCTTAAATTTATTTTACTAATATCTTTCTTCCTCCTGGGCTCATAAAAAGATTGTCCATTTTGTTCAACCTTGTCCTCTGGGGTTTAGCCTCATGGATGGAATAGAGAAAAGCTCCGAATGTTCTGAAGAGTGAAAAAGAATGCAAGGTGATTCTTATTTCCTTTTGGAAGCTTGGCATAGGGTGATTTGACAGAGGTATTATGAGAACAGAGATGAGTAATTCTTTTCATTTTTATCATGTATCTTCTAGACTCTGCTGCCAGTATTTTCCAAAAATATATATCAAGAATGCATGTATAAGATCAAGTCCTAAAAATCCAACTTAATTTTATGCCACTAGAAGGTAAACGGAGAAGGCAATGGCACCCCACTCCAGTACTCTTACCTGGAAAATCCCATAGATGGAGGAGCCTGGAAGGCTGCAGTCCATGGGGTCACTGAGGGTTGGACACGACTGAGCGACTTCACTTTCACTTATCACTTTCATGCATTGGAGAAGGAAATGGCAACCCACTCCAGTGTTCTTGCCTGGAGAATCCCAGGGATGGGGGAGCCTGGTGAGCTGCCATCTATGGGGTCGCACAGAGTCGGACACGACTGAAGTGACTTAGCAGCAGCAGCAGCAGAAGGTAAAAGCTTCAAAAATTACCTGGGCTTGTGACACCTGAGTTAGATGTCTGCCTCTGCCTCCTTTGTTTGCATAGTGTTGAATATGGCACTTAACCTTCAGTGGCTCAATATCAGCATCTGATGAATAAGAAAACTATATTTTGGGAAAGACTAAACAAGGTAATATAGCCCATATTTTTTAATTTTTTTGTTTCAATAGTTTCTTTTAATATTTGACATTTTATATCTACTTCTTGAATCATATTTGTCTAATTATGATAGTGTTTAACTTATTCTTTAAATTTATGGAAACTATTATTCTACGATCTCTTTATGTATCTCACAAAAAAAGTTTTAAAGTCTTTATTAACATGCCCTAGATTTTCATTGTATAATTAAATGATTTATCTGATTTCTTGATTCAGGGGGACTATTTCATCTTTTGTTTTGAAGCATGTTCTTGCAAAGCTTATTTATTTATTTGAATGAGAATTTGTTTTCTCTTTTCTTTGTCATTTTATGGTCATCTCCAACAGAACACTGGGAGACCTTGCTTAGTATTCCCAAGTGATATGAAAAATTCAATCCCTGAAACACTGTGCTTCCGCCTTTATGCCCAAGAACAGCCCAGCACCCTCCTCAGGGAAGAGGGGAGCTTTGGATTCTCAGCTGCAGTTTCTGGAAGTGGATTTCTCAGCTCAGGCTCTTCTAAATGAACGGAATATCTATCTCTCAGGGTCTATTTTCCTCTGTAAGTTTCCTAATATCCCATTATAGCTCACATCCTCTTTCAGAATTCAAATTTCTGGCCATACTGAAGGTTTAGTTTCTGGACTCAAAGGCCAAAAGGTTATGCTAACAGGCCCTGCTTGTCATTCAATAATTGTATCCTGTTTCATCTCTATCAGATGTCAATTCTAAATATATATATATATATATTTAAAACTGCCACAGTCCATGACAATGCTCTTTAAGAAATATCTTTAGCTATATCAATATATTTATATCTATACATATACATGCTAAGTTTGTATTTTTATGACTTTAATTCTCATGACCTTTAATAAAGACAAAAACAAATAAGTGAAGTTTTTTTTTTTTTTTTAAGATAAGGAATCTGAAGCAGAGATTTCCCACAGAAAGCCATGAGAAAATGTACTGCTGTTTCTTACCACTGCAACAGGTTTTAAATTTTGACTAACAAAATATACAAGAGCTTACATGGGTGCATACATACAAATGCACCCAGACACACACACACACGACTCAATTCGACTTAGTTAGAATTAATCTAGATCTAGAATTTTTAATAGATTAAGCAACCAATCTTCAGAAAATATGAATAACAGTGATTTATTATATACTGCTTGTTGTACAGGGGCTTCCCTGATGGCTCAAATGGTAAAGAATCTGCCTGCAATTCAGGAGACTTGGGTTCAGCCAGAATTATGCTTTCAAATTTTCATGGTGGCTTAAGCAACTCTCTAAAATTAACAATTGTTCTCTCAAAAATTTACCAAAATCTTTGCTGAAAGACTGGAACTCCAACTTCTATTTTTTAAAATTTCATGGGGTACATAGTTGGACAAAAATAACATGCAATAGGTAATAATCAAATGCTGGTGACTACTATCAATGTTAGGAGAAGGCTATGGCACCCCACTCCAGTACTTTGCCTGGAGAATCCCATGGATGGAGGAGCCTGGTGGGCTGCAGTCCATGGGGTCGCTAAGAGTTGGACATGACTGAGCGACTTCACTTTCACTTTTCACTTTCATGCATTGGAGAAGGAAATGGCACCCCACTCCAGTGTTCTTGCCTGGAGAATCCCAGGGACAGGGGAGCCTGGTGGCTGCTGTCTATGGGGGTCACACAGAGTCAGACACGACTGAAGTGACTTAGCAGCAGCAGCACTATCAATATTACTATTATTAAGGGTGTAGTATCTGAGCTAGAGTCCATTAGTCTAAAAAATTTAAGTGTCATTTATTATAAAATGCTTTCTAATATATCTTCCCCCTCATAGATTGCAGCCTTGTCATGGTTAAGGGACTGACATAACTCGATGAATCTATGAACCAGGTTTACACGACCACCCAAGACAGACAGGTCATAGCGAAGAGTTCTGACAAAATGTGATCCATTTGGAGAAGGAAATGGCAACCCATTTTAGTAGTTTAGTCTAGAGAACACCATGAAGAGTATAAATTAAAAAAAAAAAAAAAAAGATTTGAGAGTGGAAGATGAGCCTCTCCAGGTCTGAAGGTGTCCAATATGCTGAATATTAGTCAGAGGGCAATTACTGATAGCTCCAGAAAAAATGAAGAGACTGGGCCAAAGTGGAAATGGCACACATCTATGGATGTGTCTAGCCATGAAAGTAAACTCTTAGGCTGTAAAGAACAATACTCCGTAGGAACCTGGAATGTTAGGTATTTTAATCAAGGTGAATTGGAGGCTATAAAACAGGAAATGGCAAGATTGAACATCAAATCTTAAGAATCAGTAAACTAAAATGGACGGAAATTAGGGAATTTAATTCAGATGACCATTATATCTACTACTGTGAGCAAGAATCCCTCAGAAAAAAAGGAGTAGCCCTGAGTAAAAAAAAAAAAAAAAATCTGAAATGCGGTATTTGTGTTCAATCTCAAAAACATCAGAATGATTTCAGTTCACTTCCAAGGTAAACTATTCAACATCATAGTAATCCAAGCCTCTGTGCACCAACCACTGATGCTGAAGAAGCTGAATTTGACCAGTTCTATGAAGGTCTACAAGATCGTCTAGAATTCAGCAAAAAAGATGTCCTTTTCATCATAGTATGCAAAGTAGGAATTTAAGAGATACCTGGAATAATTGATAAGTTTGGCCTTGGAGTACAAAATGAAGGAGGGAAAAGGCTAACAAAGTCTTGTCAAGAGAACAAACTGGTCATAGCCAATACTCTTTTCCAACAAGATGACTTTCCCAAGAGATGACTCTCTATACAGAGTATACGTAGAGTATATGTTTACCATATGGTAAACATCAAAATCAGATTGATTATGTAATTTGCAGCCAAAGATGGATAAAATCTATGCAGCCAGTAAAAACTAGACTGTAGCTGACTGTGGTCAGATTATGAGTTCCTTATTTCAAAATTTAAGGTTAGATTGGAGAAATTAGGGAAATTCACTAGGCCATTCAGGTATTGTTTTTGTTGTTCAGTTATTCAGTAGTGTCTGACTCTTTGCAATGCTGTAGATTGCAGCATACCATGCTTCCTTGTCCTTCAGTATCTCCAGGAGTGTGGAGGAAGAGTGCTTGAAGAACTATGGATGGAGGTTCATAACATTTTACAGGAAGCAGTGACTAAAATGATCCCAAAGGGAAAAAAAAATGCAAGAAGACAAACTAAATGTCTGAAGAGACTTTACAAATAGTCGAGAAGAGAAGCAAAAAGCAAAGGAGAAAGGGAAAGATATACCCACCTGAATGCAAAGTCCAAAGAATGGCAAGAGGAGGTAAGAAGGTCTTAAATGAGCAATGCAAAGAAGTAGAGGAAAGTAATAGAATGAGAAAGACTAGAGATCTCTTCAAGAAAATTAGAGATATCAAGGGAGTATTTCATGCAAGAATGGGAATGATAAAGGACAGAAACTGTAGGGACCTAACAGAAACAGAAGAGATTAGGAAGAGGTATCAAGGTTGTTTTCCATGTAACTGAAATTTTCTATTTATTATTGACCCAGTATCCATTTTGAAAAGAGTAACCTGATTTCTTCTAAGGAATTAGTGCCTTTACTTGGACAAAGGATGAAAGACTTACATTAGACCAATCTGACTCATTCTCCTGGGATTTTCAATCTTAAGATGTATGATTCAGTGATGAAGCAAATAAAACAAAAGCTCATTATTTATGGCTGAGGCTCCCTAGTGGGATTGTTGAGTAATTTTTTATCCATGGCTCATAAAAGAACATAATGTACAGTTTTGCTAATCCTTGCTCTCTATTCTCCCTCTCAATTATATAAAATAATTGATATTTTCTATCCAATTATTTTTCCAAACAAGTTAACCTAGGTAAATTTCCTTTGTTTGCAACAGTAAACATTAACTCATATACTCTTATAAACTTTGTGATTAGAGTTTATTAGGAAAAAAATCACATTAAACTTTGATTTTATGTTGCATTATATCTGATTAGCAATGCTGTGACAGCTTCAAGTGGACAGCAAAGGGGCTCAGTCATACATGATAGAGAAAAATTTATATATATGAAAATTCTACTTCTTGTGTCATGTTGAAAACTGCAAAACTATATTTAAATGATTAATTTTGAGTGAAGACATACTCATCATATAAAATATAAGCATCATTTGGCTTTTGCCTACTTCCAGTGTGATGAAAAACATACTGAAAATTGTCTTAAAATTGCAACTAATTAGAAATTTCCAAAAGGATGTAAAAAATATAATTTACAACTCATTACTCCTATTTCCTGAACGGGTACATTGTCTATATTGTATAATCTTTATAAGTGTTAGTTGCTCAGTCATGTCTGACTCTTTGTGACTCCATGGACTGTAGCCCACCAGGCTCCTCTCTCAGTGGAATTCTCCAGGCAAGAATACTGGAGTGAAAAAAAAAAAAGAATACTGGAGTGGGTAGCCATTTCCTTCTCCAGGAGATCTCCTAGACGCAGGGATTGAACCCTTGTCTCCTGCTTCTCCTGCATTGGTAGGCAGATTCTTTACTCTCTGAGCCATACAATAATGTAATCTCGTGGAATGTTTGAACTAATATGCTAATATGAGAATAAGCACTCTAGAAGCAGAGGGAATAGATACAAATAAAAAGTTAAAATACATTAGATGTGAAAAATGACTCAGTTCAGTCACTCAGTCGTGTCTGACTCTCAGTTAGGAAATAAGTGAAAACATTTCTACTACAAAGAGATATAGTGGAGAAATAATCTCGATTAAAAGTAAAAAAAAAAAAAAAAGACTAAATATTACCATAAAAATATCCGTAAAAGTATATAGATATTTTTCTTTTTCTGAAGACTCTTAGTCAACTTTCTGGTATCTAACTTACAGTCACCAGGAAATGAAGTACACATGTTAAGACGTAACAAAGTTCACTCAAATATCTTCAGATAGTTGTGAAAAAAAAAAAAAAAAGAAAGAAATTAATAGCTTCAAACTAAAGGTAATTTTAAGAAAGCATATTAAAATATCTGCAGTTATATCTGTTTTGCTGTATTATTTTTGTCTGCACTTGATTGCTCTGTTTCTAAAATAGTATATGTGTAGCGAATACTTGCACATATACACAGTAAAAGGTACAGCCAATCAGCACTGGTGCAGTGCTCATATGCTACCTACTGGTCCTTCATGTTTCATTGCACTGATTTCCAAATACAACATCTGCATTTCTTTGCCTGAAGGCTCCCTTTGGTGGCAAATCTCTGCTTTCTAAGTAGGCATGCAAGAGGTCAGAAATGCTAGAAAATGAAATTTTTCTTGAGCATGACTTAACCTAAGATTGACAGAAAAATATCCCTGTTTTTCTTATTTGTTGGTTGAGAAAACTCCAAAGTATATTTTCTAAATCTTCTATCGTTGTTCTCTGGTGGGATTAAGCTCCAGGAATTTACAGGAGTAATTTCCCCAATAACCTATAATTATTGACTATCTGTAACTCCTTTTTACTTCACCAGCCTTCTTCTCTTGTTTTGAAGTTTCTTGGGATGATCTTCAAAATAAACTACTTGCATTTGAATCTTTGTCTCAAGAACTGTTGCTACTACTGCTTAGTCACATCATTTGTGTCTGACTCTGTGGGACCCTATGGACTGCAGCCGACCAGGCTTCTCTGTCCATGGGATTCTCTAGACAAGAGTACTGGAGTGGGTTGTCATGCCTTCCTCCAGGGGTTCTTCCTGACGCAGGGATTGAACTGAGGTCTCCTGCATTTCAGGCAGATTATTTACTGCTGAGCCTCCAGGGAAGCCTGTCTCAAGATCTTCTAGGCAAATGCAAACTAAGATCAAAGGGAAATGTTTTATACTATGTAATTTAATCTTAATAGTAATACTTTGACATAAATAATCAAAATATGTAACATACATTTAACATATCATAGCTTGCTTTATATTGTTGTACTAGATACTAACTAACTTTTTCCTTGCCTTTTGCTTTGCAGTGCACACACTCATAAAATCTACTTTACTTGATATCATCCAAAATGAGTATGCAGTTCCATCCTCCTATGTATTTGCTCCTGTGGTTTGTTATTCCTCACTGTTCTGTTCAGCATGAAATTTTAGTTCATCTTTAAGTCTGTTCACACAGAAGTAAATTACCATACCATTTTTTCCAATACTTATTGGGTGTGCAAATCTAGTGAAATACCTCTTAGTTGAGTAATTTCAGTTAAAGACAGGGTGTAATTTCTATTTTGTTCTACTTATTTTACTTTTGGTAGATTATAAGTCATTAGCCAATGGTTTCAGGTAAGCCAAACTTCAGTTCCTGAGTTCACTTTTGGAGTTTTGTTCCATAAACATTATTTTAATACTGTAAATTTACTGCTTAGCATATATTCCCATAGATTTTCACCTCTATTTTGGCACAGATTTCACATTGTTGTAAATATTTATTTATATACATTTGATAGCCAGTAGACTTAGTTTTCCAAAGGACAAAGTTCTCAAAAAGTGCTAAAAGTAGAAAGTGCAAAACTTTCTGCTTACATGTTTAACTCTATAAATCATGTACAGCATATATTTATAACAAGTGAGAGATGTCAAGAATTATATTTGAAAAGTGTATCTTGAGAACATGGAGTAAAATTCAGAATGTTGGCTGTCATTTTCATACAACTTAGAGGTACTTTTCAAATATCCATGCTGTAAAACATAAACAATAAAATTTTATGCTTTGTAAAGTATAAAATCCATGAATTAAATGTATATAAAATGTAGACTTAGTGAATGTAGATTTTCAGGTGACTTCTGGGCCAGGCACATTTTTCATATCTAATTTGGAATAATTTATAATACCTAAAAAACTTGAGATTAATGCACAAATCATGAGGCTGTAAATGACAGAAATATTCTCAATAAATTAAATATATGTGTATATTTTAAGGTTATTATGCATCTAAAAAAATCAATGGCTCAAAATTCTCCGATAGTAATATATCCATATCATACAACCAATCATCAAATATATTAAAAAATATACAAAATATCAGCCAGTATTTTATGTATTGCAAAAAGGAGCATCCCGTTTTTCCTAAGTTAGAAAATGGCTTACACATTATTCAAATATCACACGATTTTCACGTCTGCTGTTATTCAGTCTCCCAGTCTATTGAACTTCAAATATCACCTAACAATATTATTGAATAGGAGGAAATCACACAAATTAGAGAAGGAAATTGCAACCCACTCCAGGGTTCTTGCCTGGAGAATCCCAGGAATGGGGGAACCTGGTGGGCTGCTGTCTATGGGGTTGCACAGAGTCGGGCATGACTGAAGTGACTTAGCAGCATACACATTAGAGAAAAGTGAATTTCTCATTGCTTTAAAAAAAAAATTCTCTCTCTTTACTTCAATGTTTGTGTGCCATCTCTTCAATTTAGTAACTAAAAGAAAATCATACTTTATATTGCATATCCCAATACCTAAATAGATATGTTTTGGTTATGAGATTATATTGTGAAATTTCCAAAAATATGTACCAGAGTTTTAGTTATATACATGATACTCCAAATAATTACTGAATTATATCATGTTAAGCGCTATTTATATGATTGTATTTGAAGTCCTGTACCAAAGTCACAGGTGTGAAGCCTTGTATGAAAACCTAAGTGAGCCCAGAACCAAGGTCACCTCTGGAACTGACCAAGCCCCATTGTAACCATTGTCAAAAGTCCCTCTGATATCTAGCGGCTAGTTCCCTGACCCCGTGTTGTGCAAAAGTACCCACCCAGGTTGCGGAGGAGGGCATGGCGACCCACTCCAGTATTCTTGTCTGGAGAATCCTCATGGACAGAGTAGCCTGGTGGGCTACAAAACTGCAGCAATTTAGCAGGAAAACATCCACCCACCCCAGTACCCTAACCAATCACCTAAGGCTACCCTTCCAGCAGAAATTTTCTTTGTCTTGAAGCTATATAAATTTACCTCTAGCCCAGGAAAAGCCTCAGCTCTCTCTCTGGTCTGTCAAGAATTTGGCCAGCGGCATTTGCAGTGCCTCTCATTATCTCTACTCTGTTCTCAATAAACTCACTCTGTTTTAAACTACTTTGTGTACAGGGAAATTCTTTTCCAAAATGTGTCCATACTGCCACGGCTTAATAGACATAAGATCCCCTGGTACTGGAGGGAAGGGATGATTACAAGGGGAAAGACAGGTGTAAGAGTCAATTTGAACTTGGGTTGAGCCTCAGCCTGCCAGTGGCAACTGGAAACACAGGTTCAAATAAACAGCCTGGCTTCATTCCCTGCTTTGTTTACCCTTTGGCCAAACACGATCAGAAACTAGGAGACAACAGAGTACATGCAGGTCAGACTCACTGGGCAGAGAACAGACTGGAGAAGGGGGAGGGAATGAGGTAAGACAGGTTTAGAGGGGAAAATGTAAGGTATTCTGCATTATGTTCTCTAAGTGTCTAGTGAATTAAAAATGGAAGAAAAAAGAGATTTGCAGCTTGACAGTTTTCTGTTAAGCAGTGGTGGTAGAAGCAATAAAATTTATCTTCCTTAAATCAAAAGCCATAGTCTTTCCAAAAATCAGTATGTCAAAATGTGTATTTCTCTTTCATCTTGCCTTTCTTTTTGTTTTCTATCTTTCTTTTTATTATCCTAGTACACATGTGATTGGAAAGGGCACTCCTCATCACTCAGGTTCCTGAAGCCATCAAGGTGCTTGTCATTCAAGCCTTCAAGGTGCTTGTTAATGACCTGAATCCAGCTCTCCTCAGCAAAACAGTAGCCAGTTTAAAATCTGCCTAAAGCAAGAATTGTTCTCAAAGCTACAGTACAATATCAATACTTGGAATACTGGGTCACTTGTCCATGTAGGTCAATGCACCTTAAAATGTTGTCAAGGTGATGAATTAATTAGGCTTAAATTCTATTGTATCGACCATGCCAAAGGGATCATCCCTTTCAATGTTTTTAAGGATGCAATTCCATTCTCTTATAATAATAAAGAGAACATGTTTTAATATGCAAGAAGGTATAAATAACATAGACCAACAGAGTTCTTTCCAGGAGATATTCAGGAATGAGTGAAAGTTTTATAAAGAGAGCTAAAAACAGACTGGAGAGACGTTTATCTGTTATAATGGTGAAGATGTATGTGGATTCACAGTGTCTGAAGGATGCAAAACAGAGAAACTAGGTTCTCAGTTATGAATGGAGCATTTACTTATATTATCTAACATCTTCAGTAGATGAGCTTATTTTATGCTTACATCTCCTACAAGATATGTTCATACGTTTACTTGTAAGTTGTATTTTGTTTTCACCTAATCAAAAATGGATTAAAAGAAAATAATGTAGAAGATACAGTTCAGTCGCTCAGTCGTGTCAGAATCTTAGTGATCCCATGAATCACAGCATGCCAGGCCTCCCTGTTGATCACCACCTCTCGGAGTTCACTCAAACTCATGTACATCAAGTCAGTGACGCCATCCAGCCATCTCATCCTCTGTCACCCCCCTTCTCCTCCTGCCCCCAATCCCTCCCAGCATCAGAGTCTTTTCTAATGAGTCAACTCTTCACATGAGGTGGCCAAAGTCCTGGAGTTTCAGCTTTAGCATCATTCCTTCCAAAGAAATCCCAGGGCTGATCTCCTTCAGAATGGATTGGTTGGATCTCCTTGCAGTCCAAGGGACTTTCCAACACCACAAGAGTCTTCTCCAACACCACAGTTCAAAAGCATCAATTTTTCAGTGGTCATCTTTCTTCACAGTCCAACTCTCACATCCATACATGACCACTGAAAAACCATAGCCTTGACTAGACGGACCTCTGTTGGCAAAGTAGTATCTCTGCTTTTCAATATACTATCTAGGTTGCTCATAACTTTCCTTCGAAGGAGTAAGCATCTTTTAATTTCATGGCTGCAGTCACTATCTGCAGGGATTTTGGAGCCCCCAAAAATAAAGTCTGACACTGTGTCCACTGTTTCCCCATCTATTTGCCATGAAGTGATTGGACCGGATGCCATGATCTTCATTTTCTGAATGTTGAGCTTTAAGCCAACTTTTTCACTCTCCTCTTTCACTTTCATCAAAAGGCTTTTGAGTTCCTCTTCACTTTCTGCCATAAGGGTGGTGTCATCTGCATATCTAAGGTTATTGATATTTCTCCCGGCAATCTTGATTCCAGCTTGTGTTTCTTCCAGCCCAGCGTTTCTCATGATGTACTCTGCATATAAGTTAAATAAGCAGGGTGACAATATACAGCCTTGACGTACTCCTTTTCCTATTTGGAACCAGTCTGTTGTTCCAT
>SJYQ01002986.1:122513-143936 GCA_006410935.1 Redunca redunca
TTTTTTTTTTTTTTCTGAGTGCTATTATTTAGTTGCTCAATCATGTTCAACTCCTTTGTGACCCCGTTGACTGTAGCTTGCTGGCTCCTCTGTCCATGGGATTTCCCAGGCAAGAATACTGGGGTAGGTTGCCATTTCCTTCTTCAGGGGATTTTTTCTGACCCAGGGATACAATCCAAGTTTCCTGCATGGGAGGCAGTTTCTTTACCACTAAGCCACCAGGAAAGCCCCTTCTGAGTGATGAGGACCCACCATATTCAGAAGGTGAGTCATTTACCTTCCCTGTAAAAGCCAACAAAGATGCCCCCAGTCAGATCTAAATACCACAGAGAGGCTAGGAGCTAGTAGTGAATTTTAAAAATGGAACATCTAATTAATAATAAAGAGTTTAGTAGAACCAAAGCCAAAAATGCTATTTCAAACTAAATCCAGAGATATTTTAACCCCCGAAGAAGACAGTAAAAGAAATAGAAACAATATTTTAAGTTAAATGTAATTAATAACTTGAAATATATCAAGATAAATCAATAAATATATGGAGAATTAGATATTTGGAAACTTTATATAATTTTTAAAATAAAAATTGTGGGACACAATGGTTTAAAAAACACAGAGAGCTAAAGAGAAAATCTACCAGCTGGAAAAAAATATTAACAAGAATTTCACAGAAGCAGGAAAGCAATAATTGTAGGTAACAATTTGCCCTAGTCTAGCAAAACCGAAGATTCACATTGCACACAGATGTGAGGTATTTGAATAAACTTAGCAATTTTGTTTATAAGAAAAAACACTTGAACCAAGAACATTGTCCTCTATTCATAAAATATTGGGTGTAATAGCACACATAAAAAAATTTAATTGGACAATACCAGTTAAACAGGGAAAAATATGAATTTATCATTATGAATTTTTCTGACATTCAAAGTTAAACAATATGAAGCTTAAGAATAGATACATATTTGGTAAAAATAAAGAGAAAAATAAAAGGAGTGTTTACTACTAATGGTGGGTGAGTGCAATCAGACAGTGACAAGGAGTTTCAAAATTATTAATGATAGCCCTTTTCATATTTTGAATTGTGGATATAATGTATTTAATTAACAGAGCAAATCTGGAGCTGTAAAAGATGAAATAAACTAGGTTATATATTTAATGTACATCAAGAGATATATAAAGTTAATAGAAAATGAAGAACTGAAAAACCTATGTATTAAGTGTATAAAGATGAATTTTAATAAGATATGCAAATTGAATTAAAAATTCACCAAGTCAGTGATGATATCTAACCACCTTATCCTCCAGCAGCCGCTTCTCTTTTGCCTTCAATCTTTCCCAGCATCAGGAGCTTTCCTGATGAATTGGCTCTTCACTTACATTTTTCTATATAATTCATCATTTTTAAAAGAAATGTTTTTAAAAAGTATTTGAGAAATAGGTGAAACAAAAAATTTTTTAAAAGCTATTAACAAGCAAATAGTAATGGTCTATATGGGTTTTAAAACTGACTCATAATGGTTTGAGTCATGAGAGTAAACTAATTGGTAAATTTTCAGGATTCCATGTTGGCAGTTTGAAATCAGACAGAAAGAGTGTATTCATTTTCTAAGGCTGTGGTAATGAAGTAACACAAACTAACAGGCTTAAACAACAGAAATTTGTGGTTTCACAGTTTCAGAGGCTAAAGTCTGAGATGCAGTTGACAGAGTCATCTTCCTCCAAAATAACTGGAAGGGAATCCTTCCAAACTTCTTGTTACCAAACATAAGTTCATCTAGATGATGTACAATAAGGTCAAAGAATATTGAAGCATCAGAGTTTGAAGCAGAGAAAGATTTATTGCAGGGCCATGTAAGGAGACAGAGACTTCACAGATGGCACTACTTGTAAAGAACCTGCTTGTAAATTCAAGAGACATAGGTGATATAGGTTTGACCTCTGGATCAGGAATATCCTCTAGAGAAAGAATTAGCAACCCACCCCAGTATTCTTGCCTGGAAAATCCTGGACAGAGGAGCCAGGTGTGTTACAGTCCATGGAGTCACAAAGAGTCAGACATGATTAAGCGACTAAGCAAGCACACAAGGAGACAGATGACTCACGCCCCCCAAACCCTGAACTCCTTGAAGGGTTTCAGTGAAACGTTCACTTTTATTTGGCTGTGCTAGGTCTTCTTGGTAACATGTGGGATCTACCTGGGCTGCCTGTATTGGGAGAGGAAGCTTAATCGCTGGGCCACCAGGGAAGTCCCTAGTAAAGTATTCTTAAAGGTAAGGTGAGGGAAGTGTGTGGTTGATTGTTGTAAACTTCTTGATATAGGAAACCTTTGTTCTTGCAACTATGCAGGAAGGTCAGGTTAAGATGCTCCTGTAAATGTCTAATAAAAGAAATTGTTATTCTCTGTTCTGCAACTTTTTATCTCTATATGAATGGGAACATATTATACCCTTAAGGATCAGAGCCTCAAGAATAGGCTATCCTGTGTATTTTGAACTAAAGGCAACATTCTTGTTTAGTCGCTATGTTGCTATGTGTGTCCAACTCTTTACTACCCCTTGAACAGCAGCATGCCAGGCTTCCCTGTCAATCACTATCTCCTGGAGTTTGCTCAGTCTCATGTCCATTGGGTCGGGAATGCCATCCAATCATTTCATAATCTGTCACCCATTCTTAACTTGAAGCAAAAACAACCGGATAAGCTTAAAGTAAAAGAAACTTATATGCAGGTCAGGAAGCAACAGTTAGAACTGGACATGGAACAACAGACTGGTTCCAAATAGGAAAAGGAGTACGTCAAGGCTGTATATTGTCACCCTGCTTATTTAACTTATATGCAGAGTACATCATGAGAAACCCTGGACTGGAAGAAACACAAGCTGGAATCAAGATTGCCAGGATAAATATCAATAACCTTAGATATGCAGATGACACCACCCTTATGGCAGAAAGTGAAGAGGAACTCAAAAGCCTCTTGATGAAAGTGAAAGTGGAGAGTGAAAAAGTTGGCTTAAAGCTCAACATTCAGAAAACGAAGTTCATGGCATCTGGTCCCATGACTTCATGGAAAATAGATGGGGAAACAGTGGAAACAGTGTCAGACTTTATTTTTGGGGGCTCCAAAATCACTGCAGATGGTGACTGCAGCCATTAAATTAAAAGATGCTTACTCCTTGGAAGAAAAGTTATGAGCAACCTAGATAGCATATTAAAAAGTAGTGCATGAATGCACTATAAATTTTATACATAAGAAAATGCAGCCCTAAAGAATTTACTTTGGCCACCTCATGTGAAGATTTGACTCATTGGAAAAGACTCTGATGCTGGGAGGGATTGGGGGCAGGAGGAAAAGGGGGCAACAGAGGATGAGATGGCTGGATGGCATCACTGACTTGATGGACTTGAGTCTGAGTGAACTCCGAGATTTGGTGATGGACAGGGAGGCCTGGCGTGCTGCGATTCATGGGGTTGCAAAGCGTCGGACACAACTAAGCGACTGAACTGAACTGAAAAGAAACACAACTAATACGGAGTCAGATTTGTTCTATTACATTCTCTCCAAACCTTTAGTAAAACTTAGGCTTGTGGCAGCATAATTTCAATCATGATATGATGTTCTCCCTGGAGTCCAAATTTTAAAGTAATTTTGGGAAGCCATCTAGCATTGTCTCATTAAATTATATATCTATAAAACCTTAGACTTAGTAATCTCACTTCTGAGAATATTGTTTTTGAATTAGGGTTCACCCTAATTACCTCAATTTTACTTGATTACCTCTACTAATACTTCAAAAATGTACTTTACAAAATACTGGAGATACAGACTGAAACATATCTTTGTAAGCTACACAATTCATCCTTTGATAGGGCAAGAATTTACAAGGTGAAAATTGGCAAAAACTATATATAATGGCTTTTATTTTCCCAAAGCCAGTTAAATTAACCAGCATACTACATATATGTATCTTACATCCAATAAAGAGACATTGCTAAGCACTGAAAGCTTTAGGTGAACAATACAAAAAAAATAGAGGAAAACAGAATCGAAAGATTAGAGATCTCTTCAACAAAATTATACATACCAAGGGAAAATTTCATGCAAAGATGGGACAGAAAAGGGCAGAAGTGGTAAGGACCTAAGAGAAGCAGAAGATATTAAGATGAGGTGGCAAGAATACATAGAAAAACTATACAAAAAGAGGTCTTAATGACCCAGAGAATGATGATGTTGTAATCACTCACCTAAAGCCAGACATTCTGGAGTGTGAAGACAAAGGGGCCTTAGGAAGCATTACTATAATCAAAGCTAGTGGAGGTGAAGGAACTCCAGCTGAGCTATTTCAAATCCTAAAAGATAATGTTGTGAAAGTGCTGCACTCAATATGCCGGCAAATTTGGAAAACTCGGCAGTGGTCACAGGATTGGAAAAGTTTAGTTTCATTCCGATCCCAAAGAAGGGCAATGCCAAAGAATATTCAAACTACCACAAAATTGAACTCATTTCATATGCTAGCAAGTTAATGTTCAAAATCCCTCAAGCTAGGCTTCAATAGGACATGAACTAAAAACTTCCAGATGTATAAGCTGGATTTAAGAAAGACAGAAGAACCACATTACCAACCACCATTGGATCATTAGAGAAAAAAAAAAAAGGAATTCCGGGGGTCGGGGGGATCTATCTCTGCTTCATTGACTATGCTAAAGTCTTTGACTGTCTATATCACAAAAAAACTGTGGAAAATTCCTAAAGGGATGGGAATACCAGACCAGCTTACCTGTCTCCTGAGAAACATGTATGCAGGTCAAGAAGAAACAATTAGAACTGGACATGATACAATGG
The DNA here is from genome assembly GCA_006410935.1 of Redunca redunca. Taxonomy (NCBI): domain Eukaryota; kingdom Metazoa; phylum Chordata; class Mammalia; order Artiodactyla; family Bovidae; genus Redunca; species Redunca redunca. Next base: position 127,348 of record SJYQ01002986.1, read on the forward strand.
ACTGGTTCCAAATTGGGAAAGGAGAACCTCAAAGCTGTATATTGTCACCTTGCTTATTTAACTTACATGCAGAGTACTTTATGTGAAATGCCAGGTTGAGTGGAGCACAAGCTAGAATCAAGATTATCAGGGGAAATATCAACTACCTCAGATATGCAGATAACACCATAATGGCAGAAAGCAAAGAGGAACTAAAGAGCCAAGAGTGTACACCCGTGACAGATTCATGTTGATGTATGGCAAAACCAATACAATATTGTAAAGTAATTAGCCTCTAATTAAAATAAATGAATTCAAATTAAAAAAAAGAGCCTTTTTTTTTTTTTAATTTTTATTTGCTCTTTTNTTTTTTTTTAATTTTTATTTTAACTTTAGTTTGCTTTGCTTTACATTACTGTATTGCTTTTGCCAAACATTGACATGAATCCACCACGAGTGTACAAGCATTCCCAAACATGAATCCCTTCCCACCTCCCACCCCATACCATCTCTCTGGGTCTGAAGGTGAAAGAGGAAAGTGGAAAAGATGGCTTAAAATTCAGTATTAACAAACTAAGATCTTAGCATGTGGTCCCATTACTTCTTGGGAAATAGATTAGGAAACAATGGAAATGGTGAAAGACTGTTATCTCAAGCTCCAAAATCACTGTGGGCAGTAACTGCAGCCACAGAATTAAAAGAAGTTTGCTCCTGGGAAGAAAAGCTAAATAAAGTATTAAAAATCAGATATATCACTTTTCCAGCAAACATCTATCTAGTCAAAGCTATTGATTTTCCAGTAGTCATGTACAGATGTGAGAGTTGAACAATAAAGAAGGCTGAATGCTAAAGAACTGATGCTTTCAAACTGTGGTGCTGGAGCAGACTTTTGAGAGTCTCTTGGACAGCAATGAGATCAAACCAGTCAATCCTGAAGGAAATCAACCTTGAATATTAATTGGAAAGACTGATGCTGAAACAGAAGCTCTAAGCAACTGGTGTAAAGAGCCAACTCATTGGAAAAGACCCTAATGCTTGGAAAAATTAAAGGCAAGAGGAGAAGGGGACGACAGAAGATAAGATGGTCGGATAGTATCACCAATTCAATGGACATGAGTTTGAGCAAACTCAGGGAGATAGTGAAGGACAGGGAAACCTGGAATGCTGCATTCCATGGGGTCACAAATAGCTGGACACAACTGAGTGACTGAGAAATGACAACAACAATTGAGTACTGACTTCATTCTTGGGGAGAAAATATAAGAAACATAGGAAAAATAAGTATTAAGAATACAAAACCACTAGATTCACTCTCACATTACTTGGAAGTACATGCCTTAAAAGGAACTGGATAGTCAAATTTCCATCAGTTCAGTTCAGTTGCTCAGTCATGTCTGACGCTTTGGGACCTCATGAATCGCAGCACACCAGGCCTCCTTGTCCATCACCAAATCCCGGAGTTCACTCAAACTCACATCCATCGCATGGGTGATGCCATCCAGTCCTCTCATCCTCTGTCGTCCCCTTTTCCTCCTGCCCCCAATCCCTCCCATCATCAGAGTCTATGAGTCAACTCTTCGCATGAAGTGGCCAAAGTACTGGAGTTTCAGCTTTAGCATCATTCCCTCCAAAGAAAACCCAGGGCTGATCTTCTTTAGAATGGACTGGTTGGATCTCCCTGCAGTCCAAGGGACTCTCAAGAATCTTCTCCAACACCACAGTGCAAACGCATCAAGTCTTCAGTGCTCAGCTTTCTTCACAGTCCAACTCTCGCATCCATACATGACCACAGGAAAAACCATAGCCTTGACTAGACGGACCTTTGTTGGCAAAGAAATGCCTCTGCTTTTTAACATTCTATCTAGGTTGGTCATAACTTTTCTTCCAAGGAGCAAGTGTCTTTTAATTTCATGGCTGCAGTCACCATCTCCAGTTATTTTGGAGCCCCAAAAGTAAGGTATGACACTGTTTCCACTGTTTCCCCATCTATTTCCCACAAAGTGATGGGACCGGATGCCATGATCTTCATTTTTTGAATGTTGAGTTTTACACGAACTTTTTAACTCTCCTCTTTCACTTTCATCAAGAGGCTTTTTAGTTTAGTTTGAGCAATGCCAAAGAATGCTCAAACTACCGCACAATTGGACTCATCTCACATGCTAGTAAAGTAATGCTCTAAATTCTCCAAGCCAGGATTCAGCAATACATGAACCGTGAACTTCCAGATGTTTAAGCTGGTTTTAGAAAAGGCAGAGGAACCAGAGATCAAATGCCAACATCTGCTGGATCATCGAAAAAGCAAGATAATTCCAGAAAAACATCTATTTCTGCTCTATTGACTATACCAAAGCATTTGACTGTGTGGATCACAATAAACTGTGGAAAATTCTGAAAGAAATGGGAATATCAGACCACCTGACCTGCCTCTTGAGAAACCTATATGCAGGTCAGGAGGCAACAGTTAGAACTGGACATGGAACAACAGACTTTTTCCAAATAGGAAAAGCAGTACATCAAGGCTGTATATTGTCACCCTGCTTATTTAACTTATATGCAGAGTACATCATGAGAAACGCTGGGCTAGAAGAAGCACAAGCTGGAATCAAGATTGCCGGGAGAAATATCAATAACCTTAGATATGCAGATGACACCACCCTTATGGCAAATCTCCATAGCATAAATAATTACCAGGCAATCTTTATGTACCATTGTTGTTGTTTAGTTCCTTAGTTGTGTCTGACTCTTTGTGACCCCATAGACTGCAGTACGCCAGGGTGCTCTGTCTTTTAGTATCTCCCCAAGTTTGCCCAAATTCATGTCCATTTTCTGAGCTGATGATGCCATCCAACTGTCTCATTCTCTATTGTCCTCTTCTCCTGCCCTCAATCTTCCCAAGCATCAGGGTCTTATCCAGTGAGCTGGCTCTTCGTATCAGGTGGCCAACATATTGGAGCTTCAGTTTCATCACCAGTCTTTCCAATGAATATTCAGGGTTGATTTCCTTTAGAATTGGTTGATTCGATCTCCTTGCTGTCTAAGAGACTCTCAAGAGTCTTATGTACCTAATGACCTTCTATTCTAACTTTAAGATGATTTTACTTTATTTTAAATCTTTTTATATTGGTCCTGAGCTTCAACAATTTTATTACCTGTTCCATTTTTGTTTGTTTTCTTCTTATACCTTTTTTTGGATTTTGAGACAGAATACTACCAAGTTTATTAAGCTTAGAAATAATGATAGAATAGTGGAATAGAAGAGAATAAAACAGAATTCATTTAATATAATCAGCATAACAGTAAAGCAGATTATTGCTAATTAGAGTTGCATTTATATTATGATATCTTGAATGGTCAACAGTTTTTAAACTAAGTACTTATCAAAAAAAATTGCTGATGTGTAATAATCAACACAATCACTTTTCCCCTACAAGCCGTATTTTTTCCAGGTCATCAGTTAAAATGATCTCATTTTCCTTGATTTTCTTCAAATTTTATAGTAGCGAAAAAATTAAACCTATTGACATTAATTACACTAAAACATTTTTTTGTCGTTTTTTTTCTACATCACATCTTGAAATTGTAAACTAAAGTTAAAATAAAAATTTTAAAAAATAAGCATATAGAGTAGTTAATCTAGAGGCTATTTTCTTACTTATGAATATATTCCTCATGCTGCTGCTGCTGCTGCTATTGCTGCTAAGTCGCTTCAGTCGTGTCCGACTCTGTGCAATCCTATAGATGGCAGCCCACCAGGCTCCGCCGTCCCTGGAATTCTCCAGGCAAGAATACTGGAGTGGATTGCCATTTCCTTCTCCAATGCATGAAAGTGAAAAGTGAAAGTGAAGTCGCTCAGCCCTGTCTGACTCTTAGCGACCCCATGGACTGCAGCCTACCAGGCTTCTCCATCCATGGGATTTTCAAGGCAAGAGTACTGGAGTGGAGAAGGCCAGTGCCTTCTCTGTAATATTCCTCATACACATTCAAAAAATCTCCAATTAAGAAGTGATTGACATAAACTCTATTGTTTGTCGAACAAGGAGGAGAAAGAACATGAAATACAGTACATATTCTCCTATGAAGAGTGAAATATAAGTACGAATGCCAAAGTTTTCTAGTGGGTGAGAAAAATATAATGTTCTGGTATGTGTTTCCTTTCCCATTTCATTTTTTCAGACTCATGTTTCAATCGATAATAACCAATATTTTTCCATTTGTGTAGCACTTGCTATATTTTGAAATAAATACTATAGAAATGAGAATATATAAAAATGTGTGTCAGCAAATTTACAAGTAAAACAAATGATTTATTTATTACATCAATATTGAAGCATCATCTATTTGATAAGTCTGTACTAGTTCTGCACATATCAAAATAAATTAGATCATTTCATTCCATCCTGTCTGTGATAATCATACCATACATTTATCAGGATAGAAATAACCAAATGATCATGATATTAAACATAAAGAAATAACTACAGCTAAGCATACTAACTTGTGCAATTTTCATATATTGAAAGAAACCAAGGATGCAACAGGAAGCAAAGGAATTTTTGAAACAAGTCTCTTTACTAAGCCAAAAATATCAATTCTTATTAACACTCTGCCAATAATAGTGGCATGTGTTCTTTTAGTAAGGACTGTCCTATTATAAATATTTCCCTTCAATACCATTTTTATTCACTTGAGCTTCTCTGCTTGGGACTCTAAAAATCCAAAACAACAACAAAAACATATTTCATAAAATGATGCTTTTTCTTCTGGTAAGACCTTTTCTTCCCTCAGTTGCAAGAAATGAGAGATAGATTCAGGCAGTGTTGAGTAAAAGATGTTTTATAATCTTCTTCCTGTGGAAAATCATAGGGAAAATAAAGTATTTTAGGAAATAGTTGAGCGCTTTTTCTTTTTCTCTCTTTACCTCTCCTCTTCTTTCTCAAGAGATTCTTGATATCTTTCCACTGGAATTACAATTTCTCTCTTCACTACCCCTTCTCTGTCCTCTCTTGACTTAGTGCCCCCTCTCCCTAGATATTCATGAGCTATGATTCTCCAAAGTCTATTTTGCACAAACCTGTAATGGCAGCTTTATTTTCTAAAGAACGAAGACCATTTCATTCTATATCTCACTGTCAGAACAGGTCAGTTCAGTTCAGTCACTCAATCATCTACGACACTGTGACCCCATGGACTGCAGCATGCCAGAATTCCCTGTCCATCGCCAACTCCCGCAGTTTACTCAAACTAATGTCCATTGAGTTGGTGATGCCATCCATCCATGTCATCCTCTATCATCCTCCTCTCCTTCTGCCTTCAATCTTTCCCAGCAACGGTATTTTCCAATAAGTCAGCTCTTTGCATCAGGTCGCCAAATTATTGGAATTTAAGCTTTAGCATCAGTCCTTCCAATGAATACTCAGGACTGATTTTGTTTAGGATGGACTGGTTGAAACTTCTTGCAGTCCAAGGGATGCTCAAGGTTCTTCTCCAATACCACAGTTGAAAAGCATTAATTCTCTGGCGCTCAGCTGTCTTTATAGTCCAACTCTCACATCCATACATGACTACTGGAAAAACCATAGCCTTGACTAGATGGGTCTTTTTTGGCAAAGTAATATCTCTGCTTTCTAATATGCTATCTAGGTTGCTCATAACTTTCCTTTCAAGAAGCAAGCATCTTTTAATTTTATGGCTTCAGTCACCATCTGCAGTGATTTTGGAGGCCCCCAAAATAAAGCCTGCCACTGTTTCCACTTTTTCCCCATCTATTTGCCATGAACTGATGGGACCAGATGCCATGTCTTACTTTTCTGAATGTTGAGTTTTAAGCCAACTTTTTCATTCTCTTTCATTTTCATCAAGAGGCTCTTTATTTTTTCCTCACTTTCTGCCATAAGGGTGGTGTCATCTGCATATCTGAGGTTATTAATATTTCTCCCAGCAATCTTTAATCCAGCTTGTGCTTCATTCAGCCCACCGTTTCTCATGATATACTTTGGATATAAGTTAAATAAACAAGGTGACAATATGCAGCATTGATGTACTCCTTTCCCAATTTAGAACCAGTCTGTTGTTCCATGTTCAGTTCTAACTTTTGCTTCCTAACCTGCATGCAGATTTCTCAAGAGACAGGTCAGGTGGTCTGGTATTACCATCTCTTGAAGAATTTACCAAATTTTGTTGTGTTCCACACAGTCAAGGCTTTGGCACAGTCAATAAAGCAAAAATAGATGTTTTTCTGGAACTCTCTTGCTTTTTTGATTATCCAATGGATGTTGAGAATTTGATCTCTGGTTCCTCTGCCTTTTCTAAATCCAGCTTGAACATCCGGAAGTTCACGGTTCACTTACTGTTGAAGCCTAGCTTGGAGATTTTGAGCATTACTTTACTAGCATGTGAGATGAGTGCAGTTGTGCAGTAGTTTGAGCATTCTTTGGCACTGCCTTTCTTTTGGATTAGAATGAAAACTGACCTTTTCCAATCCCTCGGCCACTGCTGAGTTTCCCAAATTTGCTGGCATATTGAGTGCAGCACTTTCACAGCATCAACTTTTAGGATTTGAAATAGCTCAACTGCAATTCTATCACCTCCACTTGCCTTGTTCATAGTGATGCATCCTAAGATCCACTTGTATTTGCATTTCAGGATGTCTGGCTTTAGTTGAGTGATCATATCATGGTGATTATTTGGGTCATGAAGATATTTTTTGTATAGATTTTCTGTGTATTCCTGCCACCTCTTCTTAATATCTTCTGTTTCTGTTAGGTCTGCCCATCTCATTTATGTCCTTTATTGTGCCCATCTTCACATGAAATATTCCCTTGGTATCTCTAATTTTCTTGAAGAGATCGCTGGTCTTTCCCATTCTATTGTTTTCCTCTATTTCTTTGCATTGATCTCTGAGGAAGCTTTCTCCAGGACTTGACCCCTCTAAATTGTAGGCCAGATTTCAGGATAAGGGAACCAGATTTATCCAGGCTTTAACCAACCCTGCCACTTTTCAGTATCTCAGCAAGATTTCTAGGCTGAACAATTTCATTATCATGGAACATAGATCTGGAAAATAATAGATGCATCTTAATGCAGTACTGCTGTATAATTTAACTCATGTTAGAAATATCAGAAATCATCCATAGTACAATAAGCATGGACTTAAAAATATTAAAAATTGTAAGACCTCTGTAGGGAATGCTCTCTGGTATTTAAAAATTCATACAGGCCCATCAAATCTACATCAGTGGACCTAGAGTTAGAATTGACCAAAAGATTCATTGATAATCTCTTATACCACTATGATGCAAAGAGCTGACTCATTTGAAAAGACCCTGATGCTGGGAAAGATTGAGGGCAGGAGGAGAAGGGGACGACAGGATGAGATGGTTGGTTGGCATCACTGACTCAATGGACATGGGTTTGGGTAGACTCTGGGAGTTGGTGATGGACAGGGAGGCCTGACGTGCTGTGGTTCATGGAGTTGCAAAGAGTAGGACACAACTGAGTGACTGAACTAACTAAACTGAGACACTATAAAGAAACAAAGCAACTCAGAGGGGGTGGAAAAAAGATTTGTACTGGGAAATCCCACAAGATGTCAATCACAATTTCCTAGTGACTTCACTCTGCTGATCACCTCTCTGTCAAAAAGAGACAAATTTGAAGAAGGCGAGACCTCTTTAGTTCAGGGAAATCTTGTCTTTCTTCTAGACTTTATGGTGATGCTGGTGATTTAGTTGCTAAGTCATGTCTAACTCTTGTGACCCCACAGACGAAAGCCTACCAGGGTCCTCTGTTCATGGGATTTCCTAGGCAAGAATGGTGGAGTGGATTTCCTTTTCCTTCTTTATACACCATGCTTTTCACAATCTCCCTCTGGCATACATGCTAGGAATATTTTTGCCAGTGAAGTTGCAATTCCTCAACCAGAAGAGTCCCAGTAAACAATTCTGAAAACTGTATAAAAACTGATCATTATTATTTCATTTTTTCAGCTTGTATATTCTGTATGTTAGCACTGCAAGAATGAAAATCCAGAGTTATTCCAAGCATCTTTGGCCTGGTTGTAAACTTCAGACCAACAATTAACCATTGTCTGACAGGTCTGAAAATGAGTTAAAACCAATACATCCAGGATTTCTATAATAAAGCACTGGATAGACTTCTTGGCTTTTCATGAATCTTCTGAAAATACTTGTGTAAGTCTATAAATATGTCTGGGAAAGTCTTTGAAATTCTTTGGTGAAAAGGGAAAAAAGCAGAATCTTGTGTCAGATGCAGCAGAATTCAATAATATGGCTTGAATTAGACAGTCTCAAAGAAGAAAAAGATAAAACAAAAATGTTCACCATACTTATCTGAGACATTGCTTTCTGAGAGAAATACAGGTCAACAAATTAAGCAGAAAGCATTTCTTATTTTTCCTAAATGCTAATGAAATGGCTCCAAATCCTTCTGGACCTAACACTGCTGTGTTCAATATTTATGTAATTTAAATGTACTCCAGAAGTACTTGCCTATGGTGTAGACTTTTTATTTCTATAAATTTACATTTTTACTATGAGGGGTGTGTCTATTTAAGGTAAATTAATCTCCTATTCACAAAAGTTTCATTAATAGTTAACTCACCTAGATTCCTATCAAAGCATTTTTTAAATAATAGTGTTTATATTTTTGGAATTCTCTACCCTCCTGTCAAACAGACCACATTTATCATATTGATTTGTTGCTACCATCCACATGTTAATGATCAGAGGCACTGCAGGCAATATAACTTCTAGTGTCTTTTGTTGCAACTATTTTTATTGAGGACTATTAAGCAACACAGGCCTTGTCAAAATTGATTTGCCTGTAAAATTGTAACTCATTATTCTTCAATTGACTAAACTCATTTGGGAAAATTTACAAAGATAAAGCCTGGTAACAATGATTGACATGTTGATATATTTCACAAACAAAAGTTATATACATTTTATACAGCACATTTACGATTTTAGAGAAAACTTTTTTCAAAATTTTTTTAATGGTACTAATATGGACCTAACAGAAGCAGAAGATATTAAGAAGAGGTGGCAAGAATACACAGATGAGCTGTAGAAAAAAGAGCTTCATGACTCAGATAATCATGATGGTGTGATTAATCACCTAGAGCTAGACATCCTGGTATGTGAAGCCAAGTGGGCCTTAGAAAGCATCACTACGAACAAAGCTAGTGGAGGTGATGGAATTACAGTTGAGCTGTTTCAGATCCTGAAAGATGACGCTGTGAAAGTGTTGCACTCAATATGCCAGCAAATGTGGAAAACTCAGCAGTGGCCACAGGACTGGAAAAGGTCAGTTTTCATCCCAATCCCAAAGAAAGGCAATGCCAAAGAATGCTCAAACTACTGCACAATTGCACTCATCTCACATGCTAGTAAAGTAATGCTCAAAATTCTCCAAGCCAGGCTTCAGCAGTACATGAACTGTGAACTTCTTGATGTTCAAGCTATTTTAGAAAAGGCAGAGGAACAAGAGATCAAATTGTAAACATCCACTGGATCATCGAAAAAGCAAGAGAGTTCCAGAAAAATATCATTTTCTGCTTTATTGACTATGCCAAAGCCTTTGAGTGTGTGGATCACAATAAACTGTGGACAATTCTGAAAGATGGGAATACCAGACCACCTGACCTGCCTCTTGAGAAACCTATATGCAGGTCAGGAGGCAACAGTTAGAACTGGACATGGAACAACAGACTTTTTCCAAATAGGAAAAGGAGTATGTCAAGGCTGTATATTGTCACCCTGCTTATTTAACTTATATGCAGAGTACATCATGAGAAACGCTGGGCTGGAAGAAGCACAAGCTGGAATCAAGGTTGCCGGGAAAAATATCAATAACCTCAGATATGCAGATGACACCACCCTTATGGCAGAAAGTGAAGAGGAACTAAAAAGCCTCCTGATGAAAGTGAAAGAGGAGAGTGAAAAAGTTGGCTTAAAGCTCAACATTCAGAAAATGAAGATCACGGCATCTGGTCCCATGACTTCATGGGAAATAGATGGGGAAACAGAGGAAACAGTGTCAGGCTTTATTTTTCTGGGCTCCAAAATCACTGCAGATGGTGACTGCAGCCATGAAATTAAAAGACACTTACTCCTTGGAAGGAAAGTTATTACCAAACTAGACAGCATATTGAAAAGCAGAGATATTACTTTGCCAACAAAGGTCCATTTAGTTAAGGCTATGGTTTTTCCAGTGCCATGTATGGATGTGAGAGTTGGACTGTGAAGAAAGCTGAGCACTGAAGAACTGATGCTTTTGAACTGTGATGTTGGAGAAGACACTTGAGAGTCCCTTGGACTGCAAGGAGATCCAACCAGTCCATCCTAAAGGAGATCAGTCCTGGGTGTTCATTGGAAGGGCTGATGATGAAGCTGAAACTCCAGTACATTTGCCACCTCATGCAAAGAGTTTACTCATTGGAAAAGACTGTGATGCTGGGAGGGAATGGGGGCAGGAGGAAAAGAGGATGACAGAGGATGAGATGGCTGGATGCCATCACTGACTCGATGGACATGAATTTGAGTAAACTCTGGGAGTTGTTGATGGACAGAGATGCCTGGCGTGCTGCAATTCTTGGGGTCACAAAGAGTCAGACACGACTGATTGACTGAACTGAACTGAATCTATTTTAAATCTAAAACAAATTAATAATAGCTATTGAGACATATATATATATATATATATAAGTTTATAACATTTCCATCTAAAAAGAGATATTGAGAATCTCATTTAAACATTTTATATTTTTGGATATATTTTATTTCAAATGAGTTTGTGTGTTTTGGAAAATTTTAAANAAATTTTTAAATAACAAATCAGAAAACATTCATGAAAATGCATTTAGCATGTATGAGGAATTGGCCTTAGGTTATGACTTGTTTATTTTATAAATCAATATATTTTAAATATATTTTTACCTTTCTCGAGATTAATAACCCCTTCCTAAAATTTGACTTTCATAATGTAGGCAATACCAAACCCTACAGCTACACATTTAATTAGATTTAATCTAAATAAATGAAAATTTCAGTTAGTTTTCAATATTTTATGTGCTATCACTACATCATATAAGACCAAGCTTAAAATGGTTTAGCTTACTGAAATCAGTAAGGGTTGAGGCTGATGGGACCTTACTGTAAATTCAATACTGATGGGATCTTCAATATAAATTCAGGCTTCCATGATCACAGAGATTGATCTGTAAGAGGACAGAATCAGTGATCCACAAGGTGGTTCATGATGCTTCTTACCACCATACATATTTCATTGACCAAAAAACAAAACAAAACAAATCAAAACCAACATGGTCTGCTGAACAGAGATGAATGCATTTTGCTAAGAGAGAAACATATGATAGCTTTTTTAACTGAGTAGAAATATTCTGCCTCAGATAAATTACTATAGAAAATGTTCAAAATATTTGTACTTAGTTAAAATGAAATTGTTATTGTTCTATTGTTAAGAAAAGATGATTGTAAAGATCCCCATGAATATTTTTCTGTAGTAAAGAATGTGAATAGTGCCACAAAGTAGATATAAAAATATCATTGCCTTTCATATGTAATTTTCTACAGAGTTGGACACCACTGAAGAGACTTAGCAGCAGCAGAAGTTAGGTAATAGCTTGTATATATTCATTGTATCTATCTATTTATCTATCTATCTTGCATGGTTTTAAAATCCTGACCAATTCTGTAATTCTTGATTTTCTTATTTCTGAAATGGTGCTACTTATATCTGTCTAATTGGCTTACCTCGTGGCCCCATGGTAATCTATCTGACAATGCAGGAGACACAGGAGATGAAGGTTTAATCCCGGTGTCAGAAAGATCCCTGGAAAAGGAAATGGCAATCTACTCCAGTATTCTTGCCTGGGAAATTCCATGAATCAAGGAACTTGGAAGGCTACAGTCCATGAGGTTGCAAAGAGTTGGACATGACTGAGCTATCTAACAGATGTGTTGAGACCACAGGAACAAATGTGTGCAAACCTAGAAACTCTAAAAACATCAATTTTAGGGATTGTGGTATATTTTATTATTCACAACGTATACCTATTATTATATGTTCATATAAGAGTAAGACCAGTTTTACTTGAAAATTTGAAAGTATTTAACCGAATCTTACCAGAGAAAAAAATTGTATTTCCACCCCTAGGAAATATATAAAATATAAAAGTTAATCTGCTGTGTGGGCATGATGTGGTCCATAAACGGTGGCTTTATATCATAGGAAAGCATAACTAGCCCATATTCTACCAGATTGTTTCTCTACAGGGGCTAAAATCCTAGTGAAAGAAGTATTTAGAATTCCATAACGGAGTGATTGGAAGCTCCAAAGACTCAGAATGGCACTGGATGATAAAGAAGAAACAACTGAAGCCATGAAGAAAATGCTTCAGTGAATAGATGTAATATTTCTTCATGTCAGTTCATAATCACTTTAGTGAGATGCATTGCTTTCATACCAGTGGAAATACTAGACAGGATGACCAGAAAAAATGAAATCCTATAAAAAACATTTGTAGACATCCAGTATCAAAGAGACTAGTCAACTTAAGTAAAACAAAAAGACTAATTAAACTGTTAAAACATTATGAGGTTTGGGAAACGCAAACAATATCAGATATGTGATTCACAGCCACTGCCATTAAATACCTTGAACCCCACATATGAAAATAAGGTTTAAACACATCTAAGTTGAAATAAAATGTAAGATTAGCTTTCATGGGTTGTTTTAATATACTGTGAACTTCTCTTTGAGTTATGTATATATTCATCATATGTATTTGTATATGAGAAACAACCTTGTTAGATAGAAGATTCTTTCAATCATGGTTATTTTAACAATACTTTTGCATATATACTTTATAGTTATTCTAGCCTTTAGGATCATAGTAGAAATAGTAGTCCATGTCTTTGTTGAGATGGGTGGGTTAGTGGGCATCATAGTTAAAATCAGAAATACACAAAGAATAAAGTAATTATAAATCTGGATGAGAACTACAACTAAAACAAACACACAAAGTTGCAAACTAATGTGAGAGAAAAATATGGTCTATAAGAAAGCTATTTTTGTAATAGCAGACTTTATGGTTATAGTCACACTTATCTTTCATTCACAACTTTGTAAATTGGCAAAGACTTTATTTGGTTTCACCTCTTATGTCTTCATATTCTGAATTTCAGGCAAAAGAAGAAAACCTCTTTTGATGGCTGAAGACACAAAAAGTTGGATCAATCTACAGAGACACCTTCAATACTTGAAACACATGTATAATCTACCAAGGGGGAAAAGAAAAGGCACACAGAACCAAGCTCAACAATAAGGCATGGCAAAGATAGGAAATAAAAGTCTTATGGGGGAAGGAGAAGATGACTGGAGAAAAAACCTGATTTAACAGTCTGCTTTCTTAATCTTAAATATTCATTTCTCTCCCAAATGAAAATATAATGATTTCCCTTTGCAGGAAATTAACCCCCGGAGTCTCATCTAATCATAATATAAGGTTCAAAGTCCAGGTGATTTTAATATACTTCAGTTCCAGATGATTTAGATGACTCAACTGAAAATACAAGTTGCCTAACTCAACTCAAACACAGGGCTTCACAGGTGACACTAGTGGTAAAGAATCTGCCTGTCATTGCAGGAGATATTGCGGACTTTTGGACTCTGGGGGAGAGGGGGAGGGTGGGATGAGATGGGAGAATGGCATTGAAACATGTATACTATCATGTAAGAAATGAATCACCAGTCTATGTCTGATGCAGGATGCAGGATGTTTGGGGCTGGTGCATGGGGATGACCCAGAGAGATGTTATGGGGTGGGAGGTGGGAGGGGCTTCATGTTTGGGAACGCATGTACACCCGTGGTGGATTCATGTCAATGTATGGAAAAACCAATACAGTATTGTAAAGTAAACTAAAGTTAAAATAAAAATTAAAAAAAAAAAAAACAACTGCTGGGCATACACATTGAGGAAACCAGAATTGAAAGAGACATGTGCACCACAATGTTCATTGCAACACTGTTTATAATAGCCAGGACATGGAAGCAACCTAGATGTCCATCAGCAGACAAGTGGATAAGAAAGCTGTGGTACAGATACACAACGGAGTATTACTCAGCCATTAAAAAGAATACATTTGAATCAGTTCTAATGAGGTGGATGAAACTGGAGCCAATTATACAGAGTGAAGTAAGCCAGAAAGAAAAACACCAATACAGTATACTAATGCATATATATGGAATTTAGAAAGATGGTAATGATAACCGTGTATGTGAAACAGCAAAAGAGACACAGATGTATAGAACGGTCTTTTCGGCTCTATGGGAGAGGGAGAGGGTGGGATGAGATGGGAGAATGGCATTGAAACATGTATACTATCATATGTGAAACGAATCACCAGTCCACGTTCAATGCATGATACAGGACACTCAGGGCTGGTGCATTGGGATGACCCAGAGGGATGGTATGGGGAGGGAGGTTGAGAGGGAGGTTCAGGATGGGGAACACATGTACACCTGTGGCAGATTCATGTTGATGTATGGCAAAACCAATAAAATATTTTAAAGTAATTAGCTTCCAATTGAAATAAGTGTTTATATTTAAAAAAAATGGTTTCAGTTCCTGGGTTGGGAAAATCCCCTGGAGGTGGGCATGTCAACCCATTCCAGTATTCCTGCCTCGTGAATACCATGAACAAAGGAGACTGACTGGCTACAGTCCAGGGACTCTCAAAAGAGTCAGACATAGCTTAGCAAATTCCTTAGAAATATTTAGATTGTTCACCTCAAACTGGTAGAGACTGTACTTCATATCATTATATTTATCTTTAATACAGTGCATCTGGTACAGTACTAGACCTCATTAAACATTTTTTTGAGATAGGACAGTAAAATTAAATGCTTTGGAAGGCAGTGAGCACAGACAAGCATGCACTTCGAGTGTCTTGACTTACTTTAAAATTCCTTGGTCCTTCTTTTAAGCAGATGCATATTGAAAATTCCCAGGACACTTGTACAAAAGACAACCACAGATGTGCTGTCCAACACTTAGACCTTTAGCAATACTCTTCACTAGTACTTGTCTTGGCCCTTTTACTAGTATTTCTTTCTATGATTACAGAGCTGGTGAGTTGGGCTAAGTGGGAGAGCACTTTAACATAACAGTTTTGAGCGAACTCTTGAGTCTCTGAAGGCCATTTTCACTTTCTAGTCTCTCAGTAGCTGTTTACCTGAGGCTAGTTATTCTTAGGTTCCATATCTCTGAGAATCAGTTTGCTTGACTATTAAATAGGTATAATAATACCATCTCAAGAGTTGAGTGGATTAAGTGTCTCAGAATTTTGTATGCCTTGTTCTATGTTTGTTTGTTTTTTTCCCCCTAATTGCTTATGTATTTGTTTATGGAGAGCTGAGGTTTTTGAAGTGAGAGGGAAATTCTTCATCTGAACAGATGTCATTACTGAACAAGGAAGCTAATGTTGTAACCCTCACAGGGCTGACTCAACACACTGTTTATGGTGCCCCACCTGTTAGAGTTGTGGGGAGAGTTCAGGTATTTGGCAGAGATAACTTTTCAGGAGAGCAAGGCATTGACTCTAGCTGTATCCATCTCAGCGTTATTCCTAATCCTGCCCACCATGAGCTCAGGAATGTCTTTCCAGTGGAGTTCATTCCTCTTCTCTTAGGTAATTATTACTACAATCTCTTGCTGGATGCTCTGATAAAGCAAAATTATCCTTTAGCAGGGCAAACCTATTGTACAGTCAACCACAGCTGGGACATACTTTCTAAGAGGTTCCACTTCACTGGTCTCAAGCCAAAGTGAAGTGAAGTGAAGTCACTCAGTTGTGTTGACTGTTTGTGACCTCATGCACTATATATAGTCCATGGAGTCCTCCAGGCCAGAATACTGGAGTGGGTAGCCTTTTCCTTCTCCAGGGGATCTTCCCAACCTAGGGACCAAACCTTGGTCTCCCGCACTGCAGGCAGATTCTTTACTAGCTGAGCCAAAGTGGAAGCCCAAAGAAGAAGCTCACGTATGGTCATTCTCTGGTTAAGGCTGGTTTTGCTCAGGAGATTTAACTCAGTGGTGGGAACTGGCATAGAGGGTGGCATGGGTACAGGAAAATAGCATCAGGATGACTGAGGTAGACTCTTAAACTCAGGTCCTTTCAGGTGAAGTAGGGCTAATAATGACTAAAGATTTGAAATACTAGGTTCTTGTTTTTGATATACTCAGTAACCTTCATGACAATCAAGCTTCAGGCATTCAAGACCCTCCATAATCTACATCAATTGACCTTCCTTTTTTTAAAATTAGAAATAAGGCTCCTAGAATGCAGGAGCTTTTTATTTTTTTATCTTTGTATCTCAGTTGCTTACATCAGCATGTAAGATATTATAGGCAGTCAACCAACATTCTTAAAAATGAAAGAAAAGAAAATAAGGAAAGAAAGCAGAATGGAAAAAAAACAAATATATTATTGAATTCAACTAAATATTTTAAAGTTTATACAGAAAATTAAGTTAAAAAACTTAACCCTTGGAAATGTTACTTAAAAAG
>SJYQ01002986.1:144064-160627 GCA_006410935.1 Redunca redunca
TATGAGTAAACTAATAATTATTGTATTAATATGATCTGTCTGTTAGAATATCTATTTATAGCTCTAGGAAAATTCTAAAAAAATATATTTGCAATAACTTTAATTACAAAAATTGACATGTAAGTAACACTTAAATTTTCAAATCATAGTGATAAGTATGCAGGTGGGTAATTCTCAAAACTGGGGCTGCCCAGGTGGCTCAGTTGTAAAGAACCCAGGAGACCCAGGTTCAATCCCTGGGTTGGGAAGATTCCCCAGAGAAGGAAGTGACAATCCACTCTGGTTTTCTTGCCTAGAAAATCTCATGGACAGAGGAGCCTAGCAGCTATAGTCCATGGGGTCACAAAAGAGTCAAATATGCCTTAGCACCTAAACAGCAACAAAACTTAAAATCATTCAATCCAGGAAATTTTTAAATGGCAAACGCAGTAAAATAACCTAAAAACTATAAGGAATAATGCAGAAGAGACAGGGCAATGAAAACAAAATACCATGTCTATATCGATAAAACGGAAGAATATGTGTCTAGATTCTCAAGTAAATGGGTTGTTAAAACCTATCAGATTGTAAGTAGTTTTGCGCTAGTGCATTCCCCATTTACTCTAGTGCAGAACTGCTATCTTCTAGTCAACCCATTTCTGTTCTGGATGGACTAGAAGATAAAGATGATTAAAAAAAAAAATCAGAGTAGCTAAAACTCTATGCTGAATTCTGAAGTTCTTCTGCCAAACTTCTGTCTTGAAGCTTGTTTGGGGCTGGGGACATTCAGAATCTGCAAAGTCTCCAGAAGAGTGGAAAAGTCACTGAACTCAGAAAAATGGATGTGAAATACTTATTCCTCTCAAATCAAGAAGTTATATTAAAAAGAAAAAACTCTAATGCCCCCAAATGGGGGAAATATTTAGGAAAAAATTTTAAATGTTATTTCTGAAGCTATGTGTGTAAACTTTTCTTTGTGCTTTATCTAGCAGAATAAACTTGTTGTCAACATGTTTAGTTTCCATCAATTGGAAAATTATAATGCAAATCCAATGCTTCTTAAAAATTTATTGACAGAGTTAAATATTATGTGGCTTAGATGACTTACTTAAAATAAAACTTTTCAGAAGAATATTATTTGAGTAAATTTAGAAAAAAACTAAAAAAGGAAGAAATTTCTAAACAGTAACCCTAATAATAGGGAAAGGAGTATGAAAAAGCTGTATATTGCCACCCTGCTTATTTAACTAATATGCAGAGTATATCATGAGAAATGCCAGGCTGGATGAAACACAATCTGGAATCAAGATTGCCAGGGGAAGTATCGGTAACCTCAGATATGAAGATGATACCACACTTATGGCAGAAAGTGAAGAACTAAAGAGCCTCTTGATGAAAGTGAAAGAGGAGAGTGAAAAAGTTGGATTAAAACTTAACATAAAGAAAACGAAAATCATGGCATCTGGACCCATCACTTCATGGCCAATAGATGGGGAAACAGTGGAAAGAGTAACAGACTTTATTTTCTTGGGCTCCAAAATCACTGCAGATGGTGACTGCAGCCATGAAATTAAAAGACGCTTGCACCTGGTAGAAAAACTATCACCAACTTAGTTCAGTTCAATTCAGTTCAGTCTCTCAGTCATATCCGACTCTTTGCAACCCCATGAATTGCAGCACGCCAGGCCTCCCTGTCCATCACCAACTCCCTGAGTTCACTCAGACTCATGTCCATCAAGTCAGTGATGCCATCCAGCCATCTCATCCTCTGTCGTCCCCTTCTTCTCCTGCCCCCAGTCCCTCCCAGCATCAGAGGCTTTTCCAATGAGTCAACTCTTTGCATGAGGTGGCCAAAGTACTGGAGTTTCAGCTTCAGCATCATTCCTTCCAAAGAAATCCCAGGGCTGATTTCCTTCAGAATGGATTGGTTGGATCTCCTTGCAGTCCAAGGGACTCTCAAGAGTCTCTCCAACCTAGACAGCTTATTAAAAAGCAGAGACATTGCCAACAAAGTTCCATCTAGTCCAAGTTATGCTTTTACCGCTAGGTCACATATGGATGTGAGAATTGGACTATAAAGAAAGCTGAGCATCAAAGAATTGATGTTTTTGAACTGTGGTGTGGAGGAGACTCTTGAGAGTCCTTTGGAGATTCAACCAGTCCATTGTAAAGGAAATCAGTCCTGAATATTCATTGGAAGGACTGATGCTGAAGCTGAAACTCCAATAATTTGACCACTTGATGCAAAAAACTGACTCATTTGAAAAGACCCTGATGCTGTGAAAGACTGAAGGTGGAAGGAGAAGGGGACTACTGAGGATGAGATGGTTGAATAACATCACCGACTCAATGGACAAGAGTTTGAGTAAACTCTGGGATTTGGTGATGGACAGGGAGGCCTGGTGGGCTGCAATCCGTGGGGTCACATAGAGTCAAACAGGACTGAGCAACTGAACTGAATTGAACTGAATAGAGACCTTGTAATAAGACAATGGACTGACATCCCAGGGTTAATTTTGTTTTGATACTTTTATCTTTACTTTAAGTCACTGTAATTTCCTTGACTGAGAAGACAATCAAGAGATAGCTGATCCACAGACTTCCTAATTTGATTGTCTTGATCATTGTCTTAATGTAAATTAAACTAAATGGCTGAAATAGAGATTTGGAATAAAATTTGTCTGATCATGGGTACTACTAATCCTATAAAGAAAAAAATGGGACTTAATTTCTCATAATATAGACACCAAATAAGGATGTATGCTTCTCATTAGCATACTACTGCACAAAAAAACATTCAAATTTTGATTTTAAACTTGCCTATTCCATTCTATTAATTAGGACTTAATGTACAGGTTCATTTAGCATATGCAACCACTAGATTAATTTTGGCTTTTATTTTATTTGCAGTAGCTTAAGAAAAAACAAATTATTCTTCTGCATGTTTTAATCACAATATATTTGTATGTGGTTTGAATTAAAGAATGATCAAGAATGCATATAGTTTTCTTATTTGTCATGACTGGTTATGCAAATCTAGTTTTATCTTGAATATTTTTAAAGATAGTTTCATGTTTCAGATTTCNTTTAATTCACTTATGCCTTATCAGAGGTAGCTGTAAGTATGTTTCTTAATATTTACTCACAGAATTTCTTATATGATAAAACTATTACTCTTAGATCAGGGCATTATGAGCTATGTGCTGATGCAAAGGTCTTAAAAATGAAAATTGCAAAGAAAAAAATCCTCATTTGATTTCAGGCAAAACTCTCCTACACAATCTTAACAGTGTATAAACAGGCAAGGGTATAAATGCAATATAATTGCAGCAAAATGGGATAACTAAATCAAGAAAGACTGCTCTGCTTTATTGATTCCCATCAAATGTGTCACTAGATGTTAAACTTTAATTAAAGGGTGATCATTGTCAGTCACTTTACTTCCTACGTTTAAATAAGTGTATTATCATTTCCAATGAAGTTGACATTATTCATTGTCAGGAACATCTTTGGATGAAAATAAAACTGCATTGCTAATATTTTCTCTTTGGGAGTCAGGAGGTGGAGTCAAGTCATGGAGATGTTCTATCAATGTCACTATGAATAAGACAGAAAACTGGGGATTCTTGATTATTAGAAGAAATTTCAAGAACTCCTTTGGATAGAAAACATTTGATTCTTTTGACATTTCATCAGTTGCATTGATTCAAAATCAGGAAAATAAATCAAAGAAGTAATGAGAGACAATGAAAAGTAAGATCTGTTCATGGCAGTTGGTGGCAGATGCGGGAGCTCTGCTCTGAGATCAGATGGTGGTGCAGACAGTGCCCAGAGCTGTGCAGAACCACAAGTGGTGCTTCACGATTAGGACTCGCTGGCAAGAAGTTTGAATAGAAGGACAAGATCTCTTCTCTACTTACAAAAAAAAGAAAAAAGAAAGAAAGAGATCTAAAATCACACTTAACTGCTAAACAACCATTGACAAAAAAATAAGGCTGCAAACTACCAAGAGAGATACCTTACTCCCAGAGACGAAGAGGAGGCCACAAAAAGATGGTAAGAGAAGCGAAATAATGATAAAATCAAATCCTGTACTCCCTGAGTTGGTGACCCACAAACTGGAAAATAATTATACCATGAATGTTCTCCCAAGGGGTGAAAGTCCTGAGCTCCAGGCCAGGATTTACAGCCTGTGGGTCTGACACCAGGAGGAGGAACCTCCAGGAAATCTAGCTTTAAAGGCCAATAAAGCTTAATCACAGGAATTCTACAGAGATAAACCGAAGCTCCACTCCTGGAAGGTGCACACAAGGGCTCGTGTGCACCAGGATCCAGCTCAGAAAGTTGAAGCTTCATAAGAGCCTGGGCTAAACTTACCCGCTAGTATTGGAGGGTCTGCAGAGAAGGCAAGGCAGCAGTGGCTCACTGAAGGAACAGAGACAGTGGCAGTGGGATTTCCAGCAAGTACTCATTGGCAAGAACCCTCCAGGAGGCTGTGATTCCTTCCCCAAGTCCTATCCCCACCCAGAAGCTTGTCGGCTCCAATGCTGGAACACCTCAGGCCAAACAACAAACAGGTCAAGAACACAGCCCCATCCATCAGCAGACAGGTGGCTTAAAGTCTTC
Source organism: Redunca redunca (assembly GCA_006410935.1). Taxonomy (NCBI): domain Eukaryota; kingdom Metazoa; phylum Chordata; class Mammalia; order Artiodactyla; family Bovidae; genus Redunca; species Redunca redunca. Next base: position 148,670 of record SJYQ01002986.1, read on the forward strand.
CAGAGAAAACAGCTCTGATCACTAGAGAGATAAGCCCCATTGGGAAAAGTCTCAGTTCCACCCACGATCAGGCTAGAACCGGACCCTTCCACCAAGAAAGCTTCTACCAAGAAACCTTCACAAGCCTCCTAGACAAACAAGTCCACCAGTGGGCAGATAGTAGGATCAAGAACCATGACCTTGCAGCTTGCAGAAGGTAGTGGAACAAAATGGTGAATATGTTGTTCAATAAAGTTCTTAGTGAAAATTATGTGTTTTTTATTTTTACTTAAAAGCCAAAGGAACTCTTTGGCCAACCCCAATACCATCATATCAGAAAGAATAAAATATCTTGGTATAAACCCACCTAAGGAGACAAAAGAACTGTACTCTTTTACTTAATAAGATACTGGTGAAAGAAATCAAATATGGCAGATACAGATGGAAAGGTACACCATGTTCTTTGATTGGAAAAGTCAATATTGCCAAAATGGCCATACTACCCATGGGCAATATACAGATTCAATGCAATCCCTATCAAATTACCAATGGTAATTGGTAAAATAATAATAAAAAAAAACTCTTAAAAATTTTAAGGAGATATAAAGGACCTCAAATATCCAAACCAATCTTAAGAAAAAAAAAAAAAAAAAATGGAGCTGGAAGAATCAGGCTCCCTGACTACAAACTGTACAACAAAGCTACAATCATCAAGAGAGTACAATGCTGTCACAAAAGCAGAAATATAGATCAATGGAATAGGATAGACAGCCCAGAAACAAACTCACACACCTATGGTCAATTAATCTATCTCAAAGGAGGCAAGGCTATACAATGCAAGAAAGACAATTTCTTTAATAAAGCATGCTGGGAAAAATGGACAATTACATGCAAAATAAAGAGAAATTAAAACATTCTAAAACATCATAGAGAAAAATAAATTCAAAATGTATTAAAGATCAATTGTAAGAGATGTTGCTGCTGCTAAGTCGTTTCAGTCGTGTCTGACTCAGTGTGACCCCATAGACGGCAGCACACCAGGCTCCCCCCATCCCTGGGATTCTCCAGGCAAGAACACTGGAGTGGGTTAATTGTAAGAGCAGTTTTTATAAAAAAAAAAAAAAGAAAAAGGCAGAACACTCTCTGACATAAATCACATCAATATATTTTTCAATACATTCCCCCATAGCAATGAAAATAAACACAAAAGTAAACAAGTGGGACATAATCAAACTCAAATGCTTTTGCTCAGCAAAGGAAGCCATAAACAAAATGAAAAGACAACCGACAAAATGGGAGAAAATATTTAGAAACGAGGTTACCAACAAGGATTAATCTCCAAAATTTACAAACAGCTCATGTAGCTCAATATAAACAAACAAACAAATAAACAAAAATGACTCAGTCAAAACATAAGCAGGGCACCTAAATAGGCATTTCTACAAAGGAGATATTCAGATGGCCAAGAAGCCCATGAATAGATGCTTAACATTGTAATTCTTAGAGAAACACAAACCAAAACTACAATGAGATATTACATCATACTAATCAGAATCCATCATCAAAAAGTCTAAAATAATAAATGTCAGTGAGGCTGTGTAGAAAAGGAAACCCTCTCTCACTATTTTAGGGAGTGAAAATTGGTACAGCTACTATGGAGAACAGTATGGGATTTTCTTAAAAAAAAAAAAATAAAGATAGAGCTACCATATGATCCAGCAATCCCATTCCTGGACATATATCTGAAGAAAAACATGGTTTGAAAGGATGCATCAACCCCGATGTTCATTGTAATGCTGCTTACAGTAGTCAGGACAAGAAAGCAAACTACATTTCTGTCAACAGATAAATTGATAAAGATTATGTGTTACATACACACAGTGGAATACTGCTCAGCCATTAAAAATAATGAAATAATGCTTTTTGCAGTAACGTGGATGGACCTGGAGACTATCACACTAAGTGATGTCAGTCAAAGAGAAGACAGTACTGATGTAAGACAATACTGCATGACATTGCAGTTGAAGCAAAAAAAAAAAAAAAAAGGTACAAGGTAACTTATTTACAAAACAGAAATAGACTCACAGAATTTGAGAATGAACTATTGTTCCCAGATGGGAAGGGTGGGGAGGAGGGAACGACTGTGAGTTAGGGATTGACATGAATGCTGATGCTGATGCTAAATCACTTCAGTCGTGTCCCATTCTGTGCGACTCCGTAGATGGTAGCCCACCAGACTCCTCTGTCCCTGGGATTCTCTAGGCAAGACTACTGGAGTGGGTTGCCATTTCCTTCTCCTTGACATGTATAGACCACTATTTGAAACAGATAACCAACAATGAACTACAGTAGAGCCCAGGGAACTCTGCCCAATATTCTGTAATAACCTAAATGGGAAAGTAATTTGAAAAAGAAAAGATACATGTACATGTATAACTGAGTCACTTTGCTGTACACTTGAAACTAATACAACCTGATTAATCAACTATGCACAAATATACAATTAAAAAAAATTTCAACCACTGAAGTAAAAAAATACAGGGACAGTTTTCAAATATATGAATACAAAAATAAATTAGATATATGGTAAACAACTGTTTATTTAAAATAAAGTATAATGAAAAAATACTATTTACTTTTTTATTTTTTAATCTGCATGCCTTTTATTTTTTTGCCCCTGCCTGACTGCAATGACTAGAATTTCCAAGTACAATCTTTTTTTTTTTTTTAATAATTTTACTTTATTTTACTTTACAATACTATATTGATTTTGCCATACATTGACATGAATCCGCCACAGGTGTACCTGAGTTCCCAGTCCTGACCCCCCTCCCACCTCTCTCCCCATAGCATCTCTCTGGGTCATCCCAGTGCACCAGCCCCAAGCATCCTGTATCCTGTATCAAACCTAGGCTGGCGATTCATTTCTTACATGATAATATACATGTCTCAATATCACTGATGAACATAGATGTAAAAATCCTTAACAAAATTCTAGCAATCAGAANGTATCCTGTATCGAACCTAGGCTGGCGATTCATTTCTTACATGATAATATACATGTCTCAATATCACTGATGAACATAGATGTAAAAATCCTTAACAAAATTCTAGCAATCAGAATCCAACAACACATTAAAAAGATCATACACCATGACCAAGCGGGCTTTATCCCAGGGATGCAAGGATTCTTCAATATCCATAAATCTATCAATGTAATTCACCACATTAACAAATTGAAAAATAAAAGCCATATGATTATCTCAATAGATGCAGAGAAAGCTTTTGACAAAATTCAACACCCATTTATGATAAAAACTCTCCAGAAAGCAGGAATAGAAGGAACATACCTCAACATAAGAAAAAATACTATTTAAAAACAAGTTTTCTTTTAAGGACCTTTTAAGATTCAAAGAAAGTTCAAACATTCAATTTAATAAACAACACAACTAAAGCTCAGAATTTAAGGTAGGTACATTAATGCTCTTTCTACTGTATTGTATAATAGGAACATATGAGAGAAAATGCGTCTGTAGTGTATTAATGCTAAATTTCACCTTGGTAAAGTATCATCTTATTGATAAATGATATTTGTTTATAGTATTTCTTTGAAAGTCTATTGAGTTTGTGTAAACAATTTTTGGCCAATTAGGTAAGGCATAATGGAGCCTTTATATATGTGTACGATACATTATACATATATAACTTACAATATTAAATTCAATTTACTATTTACAAAATTTATCTGCTAGTCTCTGAGTTTGGAGAAATGGAAGTTATTATTTTTTTTTTTTCCTGCAAAAAGCTGTATTGTTTCCATTTGGCCTAAATCTTGAGAGAGGTCTCCAGGGTGGTTAGAAAACTGCCTATTAGCTGCAGCGAGAGGCTTCAGGAAGAAATCTTGACATTCACAGGGGCTCTTCAAAGGTCCCCGGGCTCCAGAATCTCCTAGTCATACTTGAGGATGAGCTTTCTTAAGAGATCCTTGCCTAACTGAGCCTGGGAACCAACCAACTTGTGGAGCTTTGTCAGAGGGCTCACCCATCTTCTTGATGAGTTTCACGTCCTCATCTAGGAAGTGGCTCCAGGAAGTCACGGAGGTGTGAGTCTGCACAGGCAGAACCCAGGCCATGCAGATCCAAAAATGCCTGGTTCCGGTTCCTCCCCTGACAAGGGCGGCTTCCACAGTGCCCTGGGTTTTACCCAGTCATCCTGAAATGTTTCTGCATATCAAGGAAGAAGGCATGGCCACAGCACTGGTTTTGCACTTTCAAGAGACACTTGGTTTCTCCGCAGTCAATTCACAGAAAAAGTGGCCTACACCCTCCAGAGCCATATTGTCAAGGTTAAAATAGAAGTCCAGTGAGAAGTAGGTATAGAGGACCCGCAGATGCATCTTGACCAAGTGGTTGACGGTGGCCTCCACTGCAGTGGAATAATTCTGACAAAACTGAGAGCTCATGATGGATAATAAGGAATTAAGCTCAAAAATTGTTGTTCTCAGTGATGAAGGACAGCTGAGTGGCTGATTCTGATGGTTGCAATGGCAGAAAAGTTTGGAGTGTGGTCAGAGGTTGGAGCAAGGGGTGTTTCTGGGTGTGTTTGGTCCAACCACTGGTGGAGCAAAAGACAGTCCGCAGGATTGGAGAATGCACTCCCAAAAGCTACTTTAAACTGGATGTGTGGTAGGATTTTTAGACAGATTGGCTGACACAGGCAACATGAGATCATTCTTTAGCTAACATGTTAAAATGACCAAACAAATTTGAAGCCTATCCTAGAACTATTCAAGGGTTGGGGAAAGATTAAAATACCTTACCTATTGGAAGACAGTGATTGGAAAAAACTAAATCTGTTTTCCATACTTTATTGTTCTTAGTCCATTCCGTACATTATTCATATTTATAAAGACAATCTTAGAAGAGTAGAAATAGGATTCTTTCAGGAAGACCTCTGTAGTGGTATCCAGTGAGTGAACATTCCAAAGAAGAAATACAGACAATGTATTGCTGTTCTCAGTTTACAGGGAAGTGTGCGTATTCACCTATAACTTTGCTAAGTCAGCAACTAAGATTTATCTACCTGGATACTAAGGCTTGATGAAAGTGAAAATGTTAGTTGTTCAGTCCTGTCCATCTCTTGGTGACCCCACTGGCTGTAGCCCACCAGGCTCCTCTGTCCCTGAGATTTCCCAGGCAAGAATACTGGAGTGGATTGCCATTTCCTATTTCAGGGGTTATCCCCAACCCAGGGATCAAACCTGGGTCTCCTGCACTGCAGGCAAATTCCTTACCATCTAAGCCACCAGGGAAGCCTTTGTAAGGGTTATGAGCAATCCTCTAAGAGAGAGAGAGAAAAAAAATCGGGATGCCCAAAACTCAGAATTCTTTTTTTAGTCAGAGTCATATGAGATGATATTAAAGAAAAGAAATTTTATTTTCTCTAATTTTTTTTCTGTTCTTCATTAAAATGTTTTCCCCAGGGGAAGGAATTCTGAAGTATTATCCTATCCCAATGATGACACAACAGTTCTGCTAGCACAAATCAAAGGTCCTTCTCTATTTCTGCCACCTTTAGGTCATCCAGAGCAGGGATCCCTCTTCAGTATCAATCGTTCTGTTTCCAGTAAATGCAGCACAGTCTTCATGTGCATACGTCTGGAAACTATAGCCAAAGTTTGAAAATGTTAGCTTCTCAGTCGTGTCCACTCTTTGTAACCCCATGGAAACCTGCCAGACTCCTCTGTCCATGGAATTCTCCAGGGAGGAATACTGGAGTGGGTAGCCATTTCCTACTCCAGGGGGTCTTCCTGACCCAAGGACTGAACATGGGTCTCATGCACTGCAGGTAGATTCTTTACCATCTAAGCCACCAGGGAAGCCTAGCAATAGCCAAAGAATCAAATATTTTGGATGATTTTGGTTTCTCAGCTGGTTGTTCCAGTCAAGCCTCTGGAGACTGACACCTTAAAACCCAGAAATTGATCTTCATGATCTCCTTTGTAAGACTTTTTTCTGTATATCCTCTCAATACAACTCTGCTTTTAGTTGGATGAAATAAATAGATTTTGTATTAAAGTACTTTTATATTAAAAAGTCAAACTCAAAATTTTTATGATTATATATACATTCCATTTGCTAACATACAGGTAGATTGTGAATTGAGTTTAGCCTTCTATAAATTAACATACTTTTTCACAGTTTTCAGATGATTATTGTTTAATTCATAAGTGATATAATAAAATTATTCCAGATAATTATACTAATAATTGAAAATGTGTTTAGATGAATAGAATATATGTATGCTTGTCTGCTTTGTGTATGAAAATTGAGCTGTTGTTTTATATCTGCTTACGCTTTGATTGATGTTTCAAAGTTTTATGTAAAAGTATCTCCATAAACAGTTAGAACTGGACATGGAACAACAGACTGGTTCCAAAAAGGAAAAGGAGTACGTCAAGGCTGTATATTGTCACCCTGCTTATTTAACTTATATACAGAATACATCATGAGAATCACTGGGCTGGAAGAAGCACAAGCTGGAATCAAGATTGCCAGGAGAAATATCAATAACCTCAGATATGCAGATGGCACCACCCTTATGGCAGAAAGTGAAGAGGAACTAAAAAGCCTCTTGATGAAAGTGAAAGAGAAGAGTGAAAAAGTTGGCTTAAAGCTCAACATTCAGAAAACGAAGATCATGGCATCTGGTCCCATCACTTCATGGGAAATAGATGGGGAAACAGTAGAAACAGTGTCGGACTTTATTTTTTTGGGCTCCAAAATCACTGCAGATGGTGACTGCAGCCATGAAATTAAGATCCCCTGGAGAAGGAAATGGCAACCCCCTCCAGTATTCTTGCCTGAGGAATCCCATGGATAGAGCAACCTGGAAGGCTACAGTTCATGGAGTCACAAAAGAGTCAGACATGATATAGCAACTAAAGAAACAAACAAATCAAATATAGATACTTTCTGAATACTGTCATTCCTTCATGCAGTCACACTTTTCTTTTTCCTTCAACTAGAATTTTGTGTGGCAAAGAAAAGCCTGAAAACTAACAGGATTTGCACTGATTGATATTTCAAAGCACTGTTTTTGGAATTGACATTTGGTTGAAAATGAAGCACAACTGCATTATGAAACAAATTACACAATTAAAGTAAAAACGGAGCAGCTTAGCATTGCAAGAATTTTACATGAAAATCACAGCAAATATTGTTTAACCTTATGGAATCAGCTTTCCAGTGGATTTGTTATCTGCTGTGGAAGATTCATGGAGGCAACTCAATTACTGCTACTCAACAAACATATTTCTGCAAAACTTTTCTCCTCTGCTCAGCTCAGTTAAGTAAAGCAAGAGAACAAATTCATACATGTACAAGAAAAAACTTGTTACAGACTGATAATGCATTTAAAAACCTACTGTTAATTATTGATTGAAATTTAACTAACATATTATATATGAACTCAAAATTCAATACATTCAAACTGTTCATTGTTAAAATGGTAATGAAATGTGAATATTTACTTAAGATTGGTTGAAGGTGTGTAATATACACTTCATGTATTTTCATATATTTGGGTATGTATAAGTGATTATCAAGGTAGTATATCTTTATCTTTGATGTACTTCTGATTTGAGATATTTCACATCAACGTTGCTGCTGTGCTGCTGTGCTGTGCTGTGCTTAGTCTTTCAGTCATGTCCTATTCTTTGTGACCCCATGGACTGCAGTCCATCAGGCTTCTCTGCCCATGAAATTCTCCAGGCCAGAATACTGGAGTGGGTAGCCTTTCCCTTCTCCAGGGGATCTCCCCAACCCAAGGATCGAAGCCAGGTCTCCAGCATTGTAGGTGGATTCTTTACCAGCTGAGCCACTGGGGAAGCCCAGTTCTCAGAATAACTATGCTTTAACAGTTTAGGGATTAAAGGGTGACATTCCAAAGAGAAAAGTTAACAGTTCAAAAGATGGGAATTGATAAATGGTCACTTTGCTCAAATCAGCTTGGAAGAACTGAAGTTAAGGTAAAGGGAAATATATATATATATATATACACACACACATATATATACCAAGAAGAAGGAGATATAAGACAAAGGGTATTAATGACAAAGAGCTTGGGCTTTACTCTTAGGACAACTGAAGTTTGCAAAGCTAAGTCACTTATTCTATAGACAAATTTTATTGGATCCTAAAAGAATTTTTCAATTTTATCTCACCTTGTTTAATGGATCAAGACAGGCATTTGATTCCAGTCTTCTAAGACCTTCCACTCCAAAACTAGCCAACTCTTATCTGTACTCATCTCTATCTTGTAATAACCAATAACAGTCACTGCACACTATTATTTTTTCAGGCTTGAAATCTCTTCATCAGGATCTGGAGGCTTCAGTTTTACCATCTTTTTTTTCCATTTCTCAACAACATGAATCAGCTTTTTTTCAAACTTCAATTTCATTTTTTGAGTCTCATTTCTCAAGTACTATGACATGTATTTAAGGTTTTGGTAATGGATGAACCCAGTAATATATTGGTGAATATTTAACAACCCAATATAAAAAGTAAGCAAATAAAAAGCCTTGATTTGTAACATTTCATTATTTCTTTGATGTAAATACTTCCACCATAGATAATTTGAGGCTATTCGCTTTCTGGCCTTGAATTGAGTTTTCTTGAAACATCAACAGGAAGCCCAATACCAGAAACCACTTTTTGTATAAGTTAATAATAATGATAGATACAATTCCTAAACCACTTTGTGTTATTTGATTGAAAATTGTCTTATTATTTCCACATTCTTTAAAATATAAGTTTGCAGGAACATTCATGAAGAGGGGAATCTACTTCTTGACAGAATTCATTTGCTTTTATCAAGAGAATGTGTCAGAAGTTACAGGGAGCCTTCTGAGTCGAGGTCTCATGAGTTTTTTTACACTTTCCTTCTCTAATTTATCCCTCTGCTTTCACTTGGAGACCAAGCCCAGAGCAGCCAGCTGAGGGATCACAAGGAGGAGAGTTGAGTCATCAGTCAAGAATAAGTACAAACAGCCAGTTCTCACCAAACCTACCACCAGACACAATAGCAAGACTAAATGGGACCAGACTCAGTACAGATGACCCAAATCATCAGCCAGTCTTTATGGATCACTTGAAAATAGGGGTGATAATTATTTAACAATGGACCCATTATGGCTTCAAGTGTGATACACTCATCTCAGTCTATGTTGGTCCTGAACTGAGGCTTAAATATTTTTCTCTCTTGCTCTACACATGCTCACACATACACACACACTTCAAAACTCTATTGACAATTTGACTAAAGTGATTACTGTTAGAAATTATATGTCTATCAAACCCTCTCATTATTTAAGTGTGTATTCTTTTTACATAAGACATAAACATTATGTGTATTATAAATAATATGTACTATATATATGGAGAAGGCAATGGCATCCCACTCCAGTACTCTTGCCTGGAAAATCCCATGGACAGAGGAGCCTGGTGGGCTGCAGTTCATGGGGTCACTAGGAATCGGACATGACTGAGCAACTTCACTTTCACTTTTCACTTCCATGCATTGGAGAAAGAAATGGCAACCCACTCCAGTGTTCTTGCCTGGAGAATCCCAAGGACGGCAGAGCCTGGTGGGCTGCCATCTATGGGGTGGCACAGAGTCAGACACGACTGAAGAGACTTAGCAGCAGCAGCAGCAGCAGTAGCAGTACTACATATATATACAGTTCTTCTGACTGTAGACTGAAGTAGGGACTTACACTGCCTTGGCTTCTTTCAATGCCTTGTCATCTATTTTCTTCTCAGAACTTTGTCCTAAATTTATTCTGTGACATTCAAGTGATTTTCCAAATATGCCAAAAGCAGGTGCATTACTCAAAGTCCCTTTCTTTTCTCAATTACTTCTTCAGGTTCAGTTTATAGGTGCTCAGTGAAGATGCTGGAAACTAGTCCCAGGTTGCATTGAACAGAGGGGTTAACAGGAATGGATGACATGGCTGCAGGCAGAAAGACAATCTGGAAAATATTGGTGTGAAGAGAGAGGAAATGATGATGATAACTACAGGGTAATATATAGCTGAGGTTTAGATGATTGGTGATTACCCTTTTTTTAAAATAGGACACATTTGAGGATAGTTTAAAAGCAATAGGAAGGATTCAATCTGAAAAAAAAAGTCTAAATGTAAACATACTATCAATTTTAAAAGTTCTTGAGAAGATTGAAGATTACGTCCAAAGCAAGTTCAAAACTAAATGAGAATTATTGGTTACTTTAGTGGATATTTGACAAACTTTTCCTGTAAAATATAAGTACTTTAGACTTTGAGGAACAGATGGTCTCTGCTAAAGCTATTCAACTTTGTCATTTTAGGGGGAAAGAAGATGTGGACAATAGGTTAAAAATGAACACTGCTGCACTCCAATAAGACTATTTTTCAAAATGGACAGTAGGCCATATTAGGCCCCTGGACTCCAGTTTGCCAACCATTGTTTTCAAGGAAGAAGAACAAAGGAGAGGAGAAATTGAAGCTTTGAGGATGCTCTTTTGTGGTTTTGTGAAATGAAGATGGGATGATGTTGACCTAAAACAAACTACCAGACATTTCTTACCCAAAGATGGGTTTATTCAGGATCAGTAGAAGATTGCAATTCAGGATCTCCAACCATGGTGAGCCATGCGCAAGTCCCCACACAGTCGCACAGCAAGAGAATGAGAACCAACACTGTTAAAAAAGAAAAAAGGAAGATGAGAGGGTTATGATAGAGTTTGTGGCTTTCAATTGGCTGAATCTGTGCCAAGAAATGAGACTTTCTTCTTCTTTTGAAGAGCATGAGAGATCCTCCTTCTGGTCTCTCAACTCTATTTACTTGATGGGATTTTTTAGCTCTTTTTTTAACAGTTGGCCTTTTCTGATCTTGCTATAATATTTGTGATTTAGGTGGCATAATAACCTATTGATCTTGTGTGTTTGGTAAGAATAATTACAGGAGAATAAGAGATTTTTAAAAGCATAAGTTTTACATATATATATATATGAAAGATGATACTGATGAACCTATTTGCAGGGCAGCAGTGGAGATGCAGACACAAACAGACTCCTAGATACAGTTTGGGAAGGAGAGGGTGGGATGAATTGAGAGAGCAGCATTGAAACATATACATAACCATATGTAAAAATAGATAGCCAGTGGAAATTTGTTGTACTACAGAGGGAGCTCAAACCCATTGCTCAGTGACAACTTAGAGGGATGGGATGGGGTGGGAGGTGGGAGGGAGATTCAGGAGGGAGAGAACATGCATACCAATGGCTGGTTCATATTGATGTATGGCAGAACCAACACAATATTGTAGGCAATTATCCTCCAGTTAGAAAGTGCTGCTGTTGCTGTTCAGTCCCTCAGTCATGAAATTAAATAAAAGAAGCATGAGTGTAGACTGTTAATGGACTGATTCATAAAGTAGAAATGCAGAACAAGAGGTGATAACTAGTAGCAAAAAGGAAGCTTGTAGCTTACAGACAAATTCTAGGGGGCCAACAGTTCAGTTCAGTTCAGTTCAGTCATCCAGTAGTGTCCAACTCTTTGTGACCCCATGAATCACAGCACGCCAGGCCTCCCTGACCATTACCAACTCCCGGAGTTCACTCAGACTCACATCCATCGAGTCAGTGATGCCATCCAGCCATCTCATCCTCTTTCACCCCCCTTCTCCTCCTGCCCCCAATCCCTCCCAGCATCAGAGTCTTTTCTAATGAGTCAACTCTTCACATGAGGTGGCCAAAGTCCTGGAGTTTCAGCTTCAGCATCATTCCTTCCAAAGAAATCCCAGGGTTGATCTCCTTCAGAATGGACTGGTTGGATCTCCTTGCAGTCCAAGGGACTCTCAAGAGTCTTCTCCAACACCATAGTTCAAACACATCAATTCTTCGGTGCTCAGCCTTCTTCACAGTCCAACTCTCAC
>SJYQ01002986.1:160968-189859 GCA_006410935.1 Redunca redunca
GATGCAGTCTCAAAAACGACAGAATGATCTCTGTTCGTCTCCAAGGCAAACCATTCAATATCACGGTTATCCAAGTCTATGCCCCAACCAGTAACACTGAAGAAGCTGAAGTTGAACGGTTTTATGAAGACCTACAAGACCTTTTAGAACACCCCCAAAAGATGTCCTTTTCATTATAGGGGACTGGAATGCAAAAGTAGGAAGTCAAGAAACACCTGGAGTAACAGGCAAATTTGGCCTGGAATGAAGGCGGGCAAAGACCAATAGAGTTTTGCCAAGAAAATGCACTGGTCATAACAAACACCCTCTTCCCACAACACAAGAGAAGACTCTACACATGGACATCACCAGATGTCAACACCAACATCAGATTGATTACATTCTTTGCAGCCAAAGATGGAGAAGTTCTATACAGTCAACAAAAACAAGACCAGGAGCTGACTGTGGCTCAAATCATGAACTCCTTATTATCAAATCCAGACTCGAAGAAAGTAGGGAAAACTGCTAGACCTTTCAGGTATGACCTCAATCAAATCCCTTATGACTATACAGTGGAAGTGAGATTTAAGCACCTAGATCTGATAGATAGAGTGCCTGATGATATGGAATGAGGTTCGTGATATTGTACAGGAGACAGAAATCAAGACCCTCCCCATAGAAAAGAAATGCAAAAAAAGAAAAATGGCTGTCTGGGGAGGCCTTACAAATAGCTGTGAAAAGAAGAGAGGCAAAAAGCAAAGGAGAAAAGGAAAGATATAAGCATCTGAATGCAGAGTTCCAGAGAATAGCAAGAAGAGATAAGAAAGCCTTCTTCAATGATCAATGGAAAGAAATAGAGGAAAACAACAGAATGGGGAAGACTAGAGATCTCTTCAAGAAAATTAGAGATACCAAGGGAACATTTCATGCAAAGATGGGCTCGATAAAGGGCAGAAATGGTCTGGACCTAACAGAAGCAGAAGATATTAAGAAGAGGTGGCAAGAAAACACAGAAGAACTGTACAAAAAAGATCTGCACGACCTAGATAACCATGATCGTGTGATCACTCACCTAAAGCCAGACATCCTGGAATGTGAAGTCAAGTGGGCCTTGGAAAGTGTCACTATGAACAAAGCTAGTGGAGGTGATGGAATTCCAGTTGAGCTGTTTCAAATCCTGAAAGATGATGCTGTGAAAGTGTTATACTCAATATGCCAGCAAATTTGGAAAACTCAGCAGTGGCCACANACTGGAAAAGGTCATTTTTCATTCCAGTCCTAAAGAAAGGCAATGTCAGCATCCACAAGCTATCTACAAATGTTTTGATTCATTTTTATTTGGAGGATAACTTAAGAACTATCTTGAGTGTATTTTATATGATTTAGGTAAGCATCTTTTCACCAAATACTGCCAGCTATCTTTGTATGCTTTGATACATACTTACAATTATGTTGGCAACTTCAAATAGCAGTGGCATGAAAAAAAAAAATCAGACAATTCATGAATGAAGATTCTTCCGTGAATGAAATACTAGGGGTACAAGGTCATGCTGCAACGATAAATATGTCACAAAAGATTCACTAGAGAAAAGAAGTGGAAATTGAAAAATCATACATTAGGTGAGACTTAACTCAAAATAATCTAAAACTAATCATTTATCTTTAATTAAGCAACACAACCTATTATATTAAATTATAATTTAAATTTAAATTTATTATTCTTGTAGTTTATGTACATTGATATGATTATACTCATTAATATGACAATGTTGTGATGGCTATACAGGGAAAATCATTGCTATTGTTTTGTTTACCCATATCTCAGTGATGTCATTAAAATAAATTTAACAAAAAAAGGGTCAAGTATGAATNCAAGTATGAATAGTGATGATATAGGTGATGCAAACATTTTATATCATCTAAATATATTAAACATTGGTTTAGATGATTATTATTGTGGGTCATATGTTTGTGTGAACTGGAAAATAAACCATAAAAGGATTCAAGCCAGCTTTTTTTGGTATGTTCCAACATTTCAACTCTGTTCTAATCCTTTTGGAATGCAAAAAGCCCTCATGAAAGCTATGATTAACTAGTTACATTTTCATAACTGAGGTCTAATTATAAGTTTAGACATATCCCTGCCTAACAAAGAAAAAGCCATAGCTGCTGACAGCTGCATCAGCTATAAAAGCTGGGAGCTGACTAAGTAAGGGAATTTGAAACAGCTGTGACATTGTCAGAGTAAAACCCTGCTGTTTCTCTTCTGTAAGGTGAGAGAAGATGTATCATTACACACACAAAAAAACACATCTTTTTGTGAGGATCACCGGTCCTCATAGGTTGTAAAATTATAACTGCCAATTTTTCAAACAAAGCCTACCACTATTAGAGTTTTAAATAGAAAGCAATGTATTGCAATCACAAAACATTCGCAAAACTTTTCTGAGAAAAAAAAATCAATTATTTTATACTGTTTTTGATTTCTTTATTTGAGAGGACTAGATTTTTCTACTTCTTGACAGTTGTGGTACAGAGCAAAATTTAGAGGTGTCTATGTGGCAGTTTGAGAAGGTGAATATAGTTTATAACATTAAATGTTAAATTTCCAATTTTTGATTGAAATACACATGAAGTTTATTAAGATTATTTATTTGTTCATTTTATTTTGGGGCAGTGGTGGGTCTTTGTTTCTGCGTGTGAAATTTCTTGGTTGCGGCAGCTTGGGGCTGCACTTCACTGCAGTGTGCAGGCTGCTCATTACTGTAATTTCTCTTGTTCTGGAGCAACGGGTCTAGGTGTGCAGGATTCAGCAGTCGCAGTGCTTGGGCTCAGTAGTTGCGGCTTGCGGGCTTTAGAGCATGGGCTCAGGGTGGGTGCATGGGCTTAGTTTCTCCATGGAATGAGGGATCTTCCTGAACCAGGACTCAGACTGGTGTCCTCCACATGGCAAGATGGATTCATAACCACTAAATTATCAAGGAAGTCCTATGATGAAGTTGAATAGAATTATATATCTTTTTTCTTAGTATATTTTATTCTACATATCTAAATATACATGGATAAGAACATATTTTATAGTCAAATATAACAAAATTTGTGTGTCTCTGTGCACCTGTGCATGACACTTTAGTATATACAATATTTGANTAGTCAAATATAACAAAATTTGTGTGTGTCTGTGCACCTGTGCATGACACTTTAGTATATACAATATTTGACAATATTTGAATATAAAATAAAAGTATAGAACTATACATATGTGTATATATATGGGGGGACTTGTCTATTTGGTTTTCATGTCAAACTCTTATCATTTAAAACATATTTTTTATAAGAAGATTAGAAATCCCAAGACTGAAATGGTTTCGTTTTAATATGTACTTTTCACTAATCTCACAACATAAAATAAAGCAGCAGTTTGTAGAGGTTTTCTGCTATGTGGTCTCATTTATACAATCATTCAACAAATGTGTGTGGAACAGTTAACATGAAGCAGATACTACCTTAGGCCTCTGGTTCAAGGTGTTACCAACACAGTCCTTGGACTCTATAATCAATAGAAATTGGTGAGACCAGAAGATAAATACAACAAGAATTTGGGACTCAGGATGCATCACAAAGAAGTGAAAATAAGTAACAGGTGCCCTCGCTTACTCTCGGAGGAGAGCAGGCTGGTTCCTTCAGTGGGTTGAGGGTAAAGTTGATTGATGGGTTTGGCCAGAGGGTTAGCTTAGGAGGTCTGCCTGCTCTGCCAGAAGGGTGGCTTAGAAGATCTGTCTGCCCCCTTGGTGGTGCTGTGTGCATGGATCAGCTGCAATACTCTGCTTATGCTCCTGGTACCTCAAAATAGCAGCTTTTTGTGGTCTTTTTGCATTTTATTTTTTGTTCATAATTGCTGTGACTGAGCATGCATGCATGAAATTATTTTCAGTCCTTTATAATTTGTCTGTATTCTGTTGTTAGAGCAGGTTTGTTCAAGGTTCAAGTGCAAGCACTCCATTAAAGAATCGCCAGTCCCAGCCTATTTCAAACGTGGTGGACAAAGTAGACACAGCCTCATGCAACTTTCATGTATAGGGAGAATGGGCCAAGGAAAGATGTCAACAAGATATCCTTTATTTTACTAATTCTAAAATGCACCATTTTTTTGCACTTTAATATCCCTGAACTGATAGTGTACCAAAGAACAACAAATCTGACTCCATATTGGATCTATTCCTTTAGCTCCAAGCTTGGTCCTATGTTGCCTGTGCTTAGCCATGTTGGCTCTGCTTCTTTGTAAAAGAATGTTGCCTATAGTCTGAAATACATTCTTTTGCAATGTTCTGCCTCCTAGGCTTGACCTTTAAAGCTAAAATAGTTTTTGATTTATATAGAGACAAAAAGTTGTAGGATACAAAATAGCACTTGTCTTGTTGAAGGTTTTTGGGAACATCATGACCAGACCTACATGGACAGTTACAAAAACAAAGGATAATCACAACCTTCCAGGTTCTAGCCCCCACTAAATCTGCAGCAATCAGCCTTGCCTCTTCCTCTTTTAATATAAAAGAAGCCTAAATTCTAACTCAATTAAGATGGTTCTGTGGGACAAAAGTCAGCCATCTTCTCAGTCTGTTGACTTTTGGAATAAAATCACTATTCCTTGCCCCAACACCTTGTCTCTCAATTTATTGGCTTGTCCTATATGGCAAGCATTATGGGTTTGGACTCTGTAATAATAACGTTGTCTGATTAATAGTGTCTTTTTGTTGTCATGGTGCTAGTCTTTGAGTATTCTAGTAGTAAAGTCACTCAGTCATGTCTGACTCTTTGCAATCCCATGGACTTTAGCCTACCAGGCTCCTCTGTCCATGGGATTTTTTCAGGCAAGAGTATTGGAGTGGGTTGCCATTTCCTTCTCCACTGAGTATTCTACATAGAAGTAATTGTCACTGTCTGCCTGTGAGCACATTTAGCTTGCTGTTCACATGTCTTTGTATCGGTGGAGTCAAGTGCTTTGTTGAACAAAATGTCTCAGTCCCTCAGGAGAAAGGAATTCATAGACATAGTGGTGCCTCTCTAATTAATTAATTAGTTTTCATAAGAAAAAGGGGATTTCCATTCGAGACGATGACAAAAGATGAGAAGATGTCTGCAGGGTTCATGGGAAGAGAGAGGAGTGGATCTGTCAATAGTTCATAGAAAGTGAAACGAATGATGCATCTAAGGGTTGCTTCTGACACAGGTGTGTCCAAATACAGAATAACTTCATGCATAAGTCTGTCTAGTTGTTACTGCTAGTGATGGATTTGGAAAGTGACCCTCATATCTTCATTTCATTGAACAAGATATTTCAAGACTATTTAAAGAAGGAACAGGAGAACTGTATATTGATAACTTCTGAAGAAAGTTAGAAAGTGCCAACACCACACCTTGCAAAGTGTGTGCCAGTGATTTAGTTTAAAATCTAAGACACAATGAGATAAAATAATTGTTCCTTATTTTAGAAATATTGTTTTCTTTCTCTGCATTTGTCAATTTTCTTAATAGCATGTAGTACAATATTGATGACAAACATAAACAGTGATAATTATGAATCAGAACACAACTTAGAAAAGTTAAATTGTGAATTTCAAATATAGGGATACATTTACCAATTTATTTTGACCATAATTGCGTTTCTAATATGTAAAAAATTATAAATGTTCAATAAGACTCAAAGTATTCTTTCAGGTAGCTTAAAATGAAGGTGCTGACTGAAAGAAAACCAGAGCATCACAGTTTAGAAAAGTTGCTGCTTTCGTAGCAGTGTATAAAATGAATTTGTGTCTTCCATCCATAAAACATTTAATGAAATTAATGATAATTAAAATGTCTGCTTAAAGAAAACAAGATAAGGTTTAAGACTAAATCAAAGAATGCTTTTCAATGGCTCATCTGAAGGAGGCATGTTTAATAACTGCATTGAGACTGTATCCAGAAAATCTCAATTATGTTAGAATTGTACCCAGAAAACTTGGTATGTGCATGGTCATGGTAGGCAGAGTAGGGAGAGACTATACAAGGAGAAGGACAATGTGAAATAATGAGACAATTTTGGCATGTGGGAGTAAGAGAAGGCTGTTTGCCTGGAATGTAATAGAATTTAAGAGAGGGCTATTGAGATGAGCTGCAAGTGGTAAATGGAATAAGGTAGACTCCACATTTTATTCTGAATGCAATGGGAAATAATCTAATTTGAGAATAAAATTATCTGATTCTTAACGTAAAATTATTATATTCGTTCCTCTATGAATAAAGGATTGGAAGCATGAAGACAGGCATTGAGGGATGATTTAGAATTCCACTGCAGTAGCCCACCTGACAGAACAACCATAATGATGACAACAGGGATCAGGAAAATTGGACATATGCTTGTACACTCGTGGTGAATTCATGTTAATGTTTGGCAAAAGCAATACAGTAATGTAAAGTAAACTAAAGTTAAAATAAAAATTTAAAAAAATTAAAAAAAAGTTTTTAATTAAAAGTTTGGCTTAAAGCTCAACATTGAGAAAAACTATGATCATGGCATTTGGTCCCATCACTTCATGGCAAATAGATGGGGAAACAGTGAAAACAGTGGCAGACTTTATTTTTCTGGGCTACAAAATCACTGCAGATGGTGATTGCAGCTATGAAATTGAAAGATGCTTACTCCTTGGAAGGAAAGTTATGACCAACCTAGATGGCATATTAAAAAGCAGAGACATTACTTTGCCAACAAAGGTCTGTCTAGTCACGTCTATGTTTTTTCCAGTAGTCATGTATGGATGTGAGTGTTGGACTATAAAGAAAGCTGAGTGCTGAAGAATTGATGCTTTTGAACTGTGGTGTTGGAGCAGGCTCTTGTGAGTTCCCTTGGACTGCAAGGAGATCCAACCAGTCTATCCTAAGGAGATCAGCCCTGAGTGTTCATTAGAAGAACTGATGCTGAAGCTGAAGCTCCAATACTTTGGCCACCTGATGTGAAGAGCTGACTTATTTGAAAAGACCCTAATGTTGGGAAAGATTGAAGGCAGGAAGAGAAGAGGACGACAGAGGATGAGATGATTGGACAGCACTGCCGACTCAATGGACATGAGTTTGGGTAAACTCGGGGAGTTGATGATGCATGGGGAGGCCTGGCGTGTTGCAGTCCATGGGGTCACAAAGAGTCAGACAGGACTGAGTGACTGAACTGAACTGAACATCTAAGAAGTTCTAAGATTCAAATATAACTGAGGGAGAGAAAAGAGAGCAAAATGCCTCCAACTTTTCTTGCCTGAATAGTTGGATAAATTCTGGCACAAATACATGGTAGCACAAGTAGGAATGGATTTGGGGAGAGAATCCAGGATTTCTGCTTGCTACATGTTTACAATGCATGAGAGACATCCACATAGAGTTATCAAGTAGGAATTTAGATCAATGGGAATGAGACTCAAAATAAAAGTCTGTGTGGAAAAGATAAACTTAGAAAACATCAACACAACATGTTCATTAAGGCAATATGATGAAGATTTCATGTAATGAGAGAGAATAGAAAGAAAAGAAAGCAAAGATCTGAGGCATATGAATGAGATATGAAAATGATGAAAGCGTCTGGTAAAGTAGAAATGACCGCACATGTAAGAGAAAAACTAAAGCCTGAGGTGTCTGAGAATTCAAGAGCCAGTATTGCAAGAAGAAAGAGTAGGTGAATACATGAATAGCTATTTTAACAGTTCCTGGCGTGACACGAGAGGAACTGCCAATTGATGTGGCAACAAAACACTGAAAAAATATGTTGCTGTTTTAATCATTAAGTCGTGTCCAACTCTTTTGCGACCCCGTGGACTGTGGGCAGCCAGGTTCCTCTGTCCATAGGATTTCCCAGGTACTGGAGTGGATTGCCATTTCCTTCTTAAGGGGATCTTCTGACCTAGGGATCACACTTGAGTCTCCTTCACTGGCAGGTAGATTTTACCAATGAGCCGTGAGGGAAGCCCTATATAGGAAAGCCCTATGTTACTAGTGAAGTCCAGCCTGTGAAAGACAGATGAATAAAAGGTACATTCAGAAGATGTGGGCGCAATATTGTAAAAACATTTACCAATGCAGGGAACTAGAGAAATGGAGTATAAGTTAGAAATCANAGACTATTTTTTCTTGGATGGGAGGTAAACAAGATTATTAGGCAGAGATAACTTGATTGAATACAAGATAGCAAGAAGCCAAGTCCTGGAGAAAGAAGGAAAACTCAGTATAAAAGTAAGACTTGCTTTTAGATGACAGAGACCTTTGTGATATGAGAGTGAGAATGCCCATAACAGGTCTTCAACACAGAGAAAATAACTGAACTTATATGTGAAAGGGCAAAATTAGACAAACAGGAAAAAGAGAGGGCATAAATATAATCTTTCAAAGAATATGTTGCTGTTGTTTAGAAAGCTTTCCAAGTAATTCTGTTACATCATCCCTCATTTTAAGTAGTTTAGCTCATGGAAAGCAACAGCAGATTCTTATGACGTATCCCTTATATTCAATGTCACAATGAACAATATTCAAATGATGCACACAAATGCGATATTAGATTAGCCAAAAAGTAATTGCAGGTTTGAACTGTGAATTTTAAATCATTATAACTAGGCTCAAACATATCTTTATTAATTAAAATAGGAACCATTACGATCAACACTTTTTTCCAGTGAGAAATAAATTTGTTTCTCCTGTAGTATAAAAATCTGTGTTTTGGGATTCAACGAACTCTTGCAAAGTATTTTTTTGCCTCTTGCAGGTTGTGGAAGCACTTTCCCTGCAAAAAAGTTGAGATTCTTGAAGAAGTGGTAGGTAGTTGGCCAGAGTTCAGGTGAATGTGGTAGATGAGGCAAAACTTCATAGCCTTATTTATTAAACATTTGAAGCATTTGTTGTGTGACTTTTGGTCGGACATTGTCATGCAGAAGAATTGGACCTTTTCTATTGACCAATGCCAGCTGCAGGCATTGCAGTTTTTGGTGAATCTTACCAATCTGCTGAGTATACTCCCCAGATATAATAGTTACTCCAGGATTCAGAAAGTTCTAGTAGATCGGACCATAAGCAAACCACCAAACAGTGACCATGACATTTTTTTGATGCAAGTTTGGCTTTGGGAAGTGCTTTGGAGCTTCTTCTTGGTCCAGCCACTGAGCTGGTCATTGCCAGTGTTAAAAGTCCACTTTTTTGTCACACGTCACAATGCAATAGAGAAAATGGCTCATTGTTGCAGAGAACGAGAGAAGATGACACTTCAAAATGACAATATTTTTGATTCATTAGGTCAGTTCATGAGGCACCCACTTATTAAGCTTTTTTACCTTTCCAATTTGCTTCAAATGCTGAATGGATAGAATGATTGTCACTGTGTTCTTCAGCAACTTTCACGTAGTTGTCAGAGGATCAGCTGATCCCCTCAGCTGGTCATGGTCAACTTCCTATAGCTGGCCACTACTCTCCTCATCTTCAAGACTCTTGTGTCCTTTGTAAACTTTTTGAATCAACACTACACTGTGAGTTCACTAGCAGTTCTTGGATCAAATGCATTGTTAATGTCCAAGTCGTCCCCACTGCTTTATGACCCATTTGGAACACAAATAAGAAAAGTGCTTGAAATTGCAGTTTTAAAAAAATTGTATTTTATTTTTAACTGGAAGATAACTATTTTACAATATTGTGATGGTTTCTGCCATACATCAACATGAATGTATACATGATTCCTCCCTCTTGAAACTCTCTCCCACTCCTCTAAATTGTCACAGAGCACTGCCTTTGGGTTCCCTGTGTCATACAGCAAATTCCCACTGGCTAGCTATTTTACACATGACAACCAAATTTCTTTTTTTGCCTAACATCATTTCCCTAGTCTAAAATAAATATACAGCAAGTAATGTCAATAACAAAAAATATAAAGAGAGAAATGTGCATTAAAATGATGTATAACATAGTCACATTTATTTAAGAATGTATTCCAATATCAAACAGCAAAATTCAGTAAGTAAAACCACAATTACTTTTGCATCAACCTAAATAATAATATATTTGACCCNTTTTCTATTTTCATTCTGTCTTTAACTTTTATATTTCTATCATATAAGCAATGATATTGACCTATTACTATAAAGCTAAAACTTCTCTAGAATGATAAAAGTGATCCTTTCTTAAAAGACACAGAACTGTTACTTTAGCTATAGAAATAAGCCACTTGTCACAAATTGATTATGTCAACATAGGTCTGATTCAGTGGTTAAGACTGAAATAACATGAAAATTGCAAAGTCAATTCAATTATTTTCACAATCCTAATCACTAAATTGGATTGCACTAACTCATTTAGGTTAGGAATGATCTATGTCAAAGTTGTTCCTATTATTTTTATTTGAGATGGAGATTAATCACTTCTGGAAGCTCATCTTGCTAATAGCCTTTTTGAACGGAAGCTGGTATTGTCCAAAGTTGATTATTGACTTTGCTCTGATTTAGAAAGTTGAATAAAAGTAGGCAAACAGACTAGGTTTTTGGAAATGTTAATTAATTTTTTGTGGTTAACAGGAAAATATTCAGATAACTTGGTTATGTAGATAGGTTCTCAAAGTGTCTGTTGTCTGGAAATAAGACAGTAATGTAGGAATATTTCTGTCCTGCTATTTTCAATCAGCTGCTCTCAGTATTACAATAAAATAAANTCTGTTGTCTGGAAATAAGACAGTAATATAGGAATATTTCTGTCCTGCTATTTTCAATCAGCTGCTCTCAGTATTACAATAAAATAAAACAATAATGATTACTATGTGTACAAATAAAACTTCTCAGATTGCAATCATGGAAATGAATACTGATTTATCAAACTATTGCCCATGCTACCATATGTGAAGGGGGAAATTATAGAGTTTACAATGTACCATGACTAAGTGAAACTCAATTTAATTGAAAATATGTGTAAATTTTATGATGCTTTATGAATATTTTGAACGGATAATGATGAAGCTTTTTGACCTAACCAGAATTAAGTTATAACAGCTGTGATATCTCAATCCCAACCCACGTCAAATGAACCCAACACTTAGAACATCTGTTCTGCAATAAAAGAAGGCTAATTGCTGCAGTCTCAATGACATGTGAGTAGAACTGCCAGACTCCAACAGAGACCAAAGAAAGAAGAAGCAATTTGGAAGAATTTAGTTTTTATTAAAATAAAAGTCTTAAATTTTTTCTAAAAGAAAAATATTGAGGAATTTTGCAATTAATTACTTTATAAGTTTTAGAAGTTTAAACAACATTGGTGTATTTATTTTTTAAATAAGTATATAAATGAAGGAAACATACATAAATCAGCACAGTTTCTGGAATTACTCAAAATCAAATCAAAGGGTTGGGGTACAAACCCCTTTGAAAATCTTATGAAAGTGATAAACCTTTTCCAAAGGTAATACAATCATATTCAGAAAAAGATTTCAAGGCATCCATTTGTTTTCACATTCCCTCCTCAAGTATCAAAGGGTAGAACATCTGTTATAGTGTCACAGCTTTATTTGCTTTTCTCTTTGTTCATGAAAACAAAAAATGATGAGTAAAAAGATAGCCTAAGATCTGCATTTATCATTAATGCATTACACATTAAAGACCTCTAATAGGAATTGAGAGTCAAAAGTAGTAAAGGCTAATTAACACAAAACCTTAAAACAAGTGGAACTTGTTCATGTGCAACATAAAAACCATATGTTCATGAAATCCACTATGAACCATGTATATGGCATATGATTTCATGATATTAGAGCTACCTCTGTAAAAATTTCCATTTAAAACCATTGAAATGTTGGTGCTTTAGATTCAAGGATAAATCAGAGACGTTAGCAGTCATGTTAGAACATAATACTGAATGCTGAAATAAAGAGATTTGAAGTAAGTAAATATCAAGAAGCAAAAGAACATAGGCACAGGATGAGAGTAAATCATGAGTGAAAGGAAGAAACTAAGAAGCATTTAAGAAAGGTTTTAGTAATCAGTACGTGTTCTTAGTGGTACTGCTGCTGCTGCTGCTAAGTCGCTTCAGTCGTGTCTGACTCTGTGCGACCCCATAGACGGCAGCCCATCAGGCTGCCCCGTCCCTGGGATTCTCCAGGCAAGAACACTTGGAGTGGGTTGCCATTTCCTTCTCCAATGCATGAAAGTGAAAAGTGAAAGTGAAGTCGCTCAGTTGTGTCTGACCCTCAGCAACCGCATGGACTGCAGCCTTTCAGGCTCCTCCATCCATGGGATTTTCCAGGCAGGAGTACTGGAGGGGGGTGCCATTGCCTTCAGTTGTGTCCAACTGCTTGCCACCCTTTGGACTGTAGCCCTCCAGCTCCTCTTACCCGTAGGATATATTAGGCAAGAATATCGGAGTGGGGTGCCATTCCCTCTTCCAGGGGGATTTTTTTGACCCAGGGATCAAACCCGCATCTCTTGCATCTCCTGCATTGCAGGCAGATTCTTTATCCATTGAGCCATCTACCTTTTATTTAATGAAGTGATCCACAATGAATTTATAAAAAAATAATGTCAGAAAGATTGAATGGTAAGTTGATTTACTGTGATATAATGGATACATAAAAACTATAGATATCTAGGTATACGACCATGAATTTGGAGGTAAACAGGCATTGATTTTGTGATGATTTTTTGGAAGATATAACAAGGAATGGGATTCAATTTTCTGCTTTTGCCATCCATATGGTGTCTCCATGACCCTGGCCTGATTATATTTGAATTTGGGCTGTTCATCACCTACATCCTGATCAACAACATCCCTGCTTTTGAGATGCCTCTCCCTAGCTACCTCCTAAATATCTTCTCAGCCACTTGTTCCTTAACCTGAAGGGTCATTGAGTTTTCTCCTCAATCTTGTTTATTTCTCTCTCCCACTTGAAAAACATAATTCTTGGACCTATTTTCATCACTTTTGAAATTCACACTAAATGATATATCTCATTTAGATACAAATATATAAACATTAGGGCAAAATTCGTTTCATTTTCAAACTCCCACAACAAATTCCATCTTTGATTTGCAGATTTTCACAAGATTACTTTTCCCTCTTACCACTCACTTGTCCTGAGGAAAAGTGAAAATTCTCCAGTCAGCATAAAAGAAACTCTATGATCTAGCTTAGGCTAACCATTCCAGATTAATTGCTTGCATCACATCATATTACAATGCATGGGTCCTTAGTTCTGAACTCCCTATCATTAGTCTGTATACAACATACTGTTTTTTGCTCCATGTTTTCTTCTAAAGTTCTTTTCTGTTATCTTCCACACACAGTTCTCTTACCATGCATCAATTTCTGCTAAAAGAATTCTCCTTAGCCTTCTTTTACTAAAGCGTGATTATGGTCATTCACACATTTTATCTGATGTTCAGTTCACTTCAGTTCAGTTCAGTCGCTCAGTCATGTACAAGTCTTTGCAGCCCCATGGACTGTAGCACAACAGGCTTCCCTGCCCGTCACCAAATCTTAGAGTTTGCTCAAACTCATATCCATCAAGTCAGTGATGACGTCCAAACATTTCATCCTCTGTCATCCCCTTCTCCTCCCACCTTCAATCTTTCCCAGCATGAGGGTCTTTTCCAATGAGTCAGTTCTTCGCATCAGGTGGCCAAAGTATTGGAGTTTCAGCTTCAGCAACAGTGCTTTCAATGAATATTCAGGACTGATATTCTTTAGGATGGATTTGTTGGCTCTCCTTGCAGTCCAAGAGACTCTCAAGAGTCTTCTCCAACACCACAGTTCAAAAGAATCAATTATTTAATGTTGTTTTCTTTATGGTTCAACACTCACATCCATACATGACTACTAGAAAAGCAATAGCTTTGGCTAGATGGACCTTTGTTGGCAAAGTAATGTCTCTGCTTTTTAAATGCTGTCTAGGTTGGTCATAGCTTTCTTCCAAGGAGCAAGCATCTTTTAATTTCATGGCTGCAGTCACCATCTGCAGTGATTTTGGAGTCCAATAAAATAAAGTATCTCATTGTTTCCATTGTTTCCCCATCTATTTAACATGAAGTAATGGGACCAGCTGCTGTGATCTTAATTTTCTGAATGTTGAGTTTTACACCAACATTTTCAGTTTCCTCTTTCACTTTCATCAGGAGGCTCTTTAGTTCTTCACTTTCTGCCATAAGGGTAG
This sequence comes from Redunca redunca, assembly GCA_006410935.1. Taxonomy (NCBI): domain Eukaryota; kingdom Metazoa; phylum Chordata; class Mammalia; order Artiodactyla; family Bovidae; genus Redunca; species Redunca redunca. The sequence goes on from SJYQ01002986.1 coordinate 175,139, forward strand.
GGCCATCTGCATCCAGCCCGGCATTTCACATGAAGCACCCTACATACAAGTTAAATAAGCAGGGTGACAATATACAATCTTGATGTACTCCTTTCCTGATCTGGAACCAGTCTGTACATGCTAAATTCCATGTATATATATTCCAAGTATACATGCCCAAATTATAGTGCTTCCTGCTTTCTACTGTAATTACATTAAACTATTACTTCCATTTCTCTCAGCTGATGATAGTCTACTCTTCAACAGAAACTGATACTCCATTTTGCAGTCTTAGCACCTAGCATAAAGTCATGCATTCCCTGGACAACACACTTGTTTACTACATTTTGAATTTAATTGAAAACACTCTTGGTAAAAACATACATGCTTTGATATTAGATCTTTCTGGATTAAATTTTCTAGTTCTGTGACATTAGGTAAGAAAGATTATCTTCTCCTGATAGCAAATATTACCCATTTGGAAAACTAGATTGACAGTGAGTCAAACTTTGTAGTTTTCTGAAAATCAAGTTAGTATATTTTAATACATTTTACAAATAAGGGCTAAAGCATGGAGAAAATAAGAAAAAAGTTATTTTTCCTCTATTCCCATTTCTCGCAAAGAGTTGGACATGACTAAACAACTGAACTGAACTGTACTATTCCCATTTTTAGTGTTACATTATTTTACTGAAATTTGAAAAAAAATTTTAAAGGGAGAGATTATAACACAAAAATGAATGGATAGAAATAGGTTAATAGATTCTCTTTCTAGTGACCTCAATTTGTGATTATACAATCACTGCTTTGAAATTTCTTGAGGACAATTATAATTCTTAAAAAACTACAAATATTTATAAAAGCAAAGACATTTTTTTAAGTTTCCTTTGAGACTTACTTTAAAATGCCTTTTAAAGTATGGATATTGAAAAATAAGCAGTCATCTATATTTTTACATACCCTGCAAGAGACTCTAAAACATCAATAATAATGTACAAAAATAATACTAAGCATCATAATGACATTAATTTAAAAAAAATAATTTTTAGATTAGTTTGGTAAAAATTTATCAACATTGTAAAATCTTGGTCACACTAACACTTTTGCAACATCTTTAAAGTTTTAGGCAGTACAGAACTTTGGCCTCACATATAATGTGGCTGTTTATAAATAATTTTCCTCACTGTTGGGTGCCAATAGATTCAGGGCCACTCAGCCAAAAAATTACAAAATTACTACCTTACCTGATCATTTTTGTCATTTAGGTTTTCAGAGTACAGCAGCAAGTACAAATGCTATATTGACAAAATGTGTGTTTAGCAAAAGTTGCAATCTTAGGTTTGAAACACAGAGTTTCTGCATTGATTCTTTAACTTTCTTTATTTTTTATTTTAATTTCAAAAGTAGATGATGATTGAGTCCTGTGAATGACTGAAAGTGTTCTATGAAGTTTTTTGGAAAATATATTCTGGATATTTTTTTGAAGATTGGGTTCATTTTTCTGTAATTTTTACAGAAAGAAAATTTGGTCATAAAAAACGATCCCTATGTTAAATATAGAGTTTCCATATGAGCTATCAATTTCATTCCTAGATACTACTCAAGAGAAATAAAAACACATGTTCTCACAAAAATTGTGCATAAATGTTCATAGCAACATTATTTGCAATTGTTAAGAAATACAAATAATCCAAATCTACATCAACTTTTGAATATATAATGTGATTATATACATAAAATAGGATATTATCTACAAATAAATAAATGGAGGTTTCCTCAATGAGGCTCAGTGGTGAAGGATCCACTTGCCAAATAGGAGACTCCTCCCTAGATCAGAAGAATCAGAAGACCCCTGGAGAAGGAACTGGCAAGCCATTCCAGGATTTTTTCCTGGAAAATCCAATGGACAGAGGAGTCTGGCAGGCTACAACCCATGGGCTTGTAAGTAATCTCATAGGATTTAGTGACTAAACAACCACAATAGAAATATTATACTGCTACAAAGTTATGCCATTTGAAATGAGCCAGGTCACAGAATATTACATACTGTATGGCTCTATTGATTTAACATTTTCAGATTTTATTTGTATAAAACAGATAAACTTATTAAAGCAGAATGTAAGGGCATGGTTGCCAAATATTGAGGGCTTGTAAGGAGAAAAGGGAATGACTGATGGTTCAATCCTGACATGAAACAACGGACAGGTTCAAAACAGGGGGGAGGAGTACATCAAGGCTATATACTATCACCCTGCTTATTTAACTTCTATACAGAGTACATAATGAAAAATTCCAGGCTGGATGAAGCACAAGCTGGAATCAAGATTACTGGGAGAAATATCAGTAATCTCAGATATACAGATGACACCACCCTTAAGGCAAAAGTGAAGAAGAACTGAAGAGCCTCTTGATGAAAGTGAAAGAGGAGAGTGAAAAATCTGGCTTAAAACTCAGCATTCAAAAACTTCAGATCATAGCATGCAGTCCCATCAGTTCATGGTAAACAGATGGGGAAACAACGGAAAAAGTGAGAGACTTTATTTTCTTGGGCTCCAGAATCACTGCAGATGGTGATTGTAGCCACGAAATTAAAAGACGCTTGTTCCTTGGAAGAAAAGTNTAAAGTAAAATAATAAAATTCAAAGCAAAATTTGCATTTATGCCCAATCACATATCTTTAAAGATGATTTATATATTGTCATCATTCTTTTATTCTTTTTCTACAGGAAGCTGGCTTTGTTCCTATCACATCACTGAAGTTTGTGGCTACATAATCACATACATTGATGCTTTTGAACTGTGGTGTTGGAGAAGACTCTTGAGAGTTCCTTGGACTGCAAGGAGATCCAACCAGTCCATCCTAAAGGAAATCAGTCCTGAAATTCATTGGAAGGACTGATGCTGAAGCTGAAACTCCAAATCTTTGGGCACCTGATGAGAAGAACTGACTCATCTGAAAATACCCTGATGCTGGGAAAGATTGAAGGCAGGAGGAGAAAGGGGGATGACAGAGGATGAGCTGGTTGGATGGCATCACCGACTCATGGATGTGAGTTTGAGTAAACTCTGGGAGTTGGTGATGGACAGGGAGGCTTGGTGTGCTGCATTCCATGGGGTTGCAAAGTCAGACACAACTGAGCGACTGAAATGAACTGAACTGAAATGAATAACATATAGCTTACTAAGTCCATCTAAAACAATCTCTTCAATTTTATCTTGAGACAGCCTCATCTCTGCTGAAGGCTGTGGTATGTTAATACTTATATTTCCTGTAAGCCATTCTTTTTTGTTGTTGTTGCGACAACTAGTTCTAGTCATCAGTTATCAAAGGAAAATTAAATTTCAAGGACATCAGTTCAGTTTGTCAGCTGCATTTAGTTTGGAGTTGAGCACATGGCACCTTTTTGGACTGATAGGTTTTTTTCACCCTGTGTGAGAGTTTTCCCTTCAACATCATATCAACACAGTCAAGCCGTTGTCTGCCTTTCCCACATTTATACCACCAACCTGAGTTTTCCTTATTTTTCTTTGCATTCAACCAAATCATTTGTCCCCATGGATATTCTTTCCACTGTTGATTCGTTACTCAGCCAATTTTCTCTGTTCATAATCTCTTATCTATTGTTCCCCTTTTCTGATTTAAAATTTATTTCATAGGTAGTTGTTTTCTCACCAGGATCACACATGATAAGGAAGCCTCCCAGGTTATCAAAACCATATAAATTCATAAGAAAGTGTACTTTCAAAAGAATCTATGTTTAAAGATTGGCCCAATAACATTTCCTTGAGCTTTCAAGAGAAGGGACTCTGTGGTGAAAGTTGACTCTTGTTACGACTACTTTTTGTCTCAGCTATCCCTACATTTTCACATAAAATGAACTATCAAATGATTTTTTCAATGTTTAAACTACTTTTTCAACAACTTAGGTGAAATTGGAAGCATGATGCTTTGAAAATAGTGAAATACAAATGCTGAAGAGCATGTTCCTCTCTTTCTTTTTGGACTGAGCATACTGTTTTCTTTAATGATACTAATAGATCACTCGGGAGAAAAGTACTGGTCACTTAGAGTTTATGTTGTAGAGCAGCAAAAGGTCAGTGCCTTGATAAAATGTTTAAACAGAGGCCAGATTACTAACAGTCTAGGTAACAGAAGATACTGCATTTGTTCAAAAAATGACGTTTTCAGAATTCATAAAATAGTTGAACAGTAAATTTTTAAGATGACCTGTAGACGCAGAGTTAAAACCCTGCTCTCTAAAGTGTAATTGCTTTTCTGTTTTTAAGCCTTAAGGTTGATATAAATAAGGATTTATGAAGAATCCACAGAGACTCTGCTATCACCCAAGAACCCTGTAATATGTGTTTTAATCTCAAATTGGGAGGCTATCCACTCACCCACATTCCACGCACATCAAAGTGACTTTGAATAGCATTCTTTTAGCATATTTCAAGCATAAATCTCTTTATTCTTTTTCTCTTTTGTTTATGGCATCTGGGGATAAAACTATTAGGTAGCAAGAATAGGGATATGGTGGTCAGAGGAAGTAGCAACTAGAAAAACCACATGGAGGCCAGACAAAAGCAGGGAAAAGCCGGGCAAAAGGGAAAAGAAAGCCACAGACTGGATTGAGAATCTCTTTTGGGAAATGTGCTCAACATGCCGCCTCCCCTGATTGGCCTTGAGTGTATACCCTATTTACATTCCCTTCCCTGATTGGTTGAAGATGCAAACTGTATTTTACTGGAGCAGGGCCAAACAGTCTCTGAGGACTGCTTAGGAGTAAAAACAAAGGATATAAAAAGAGAAACCTAAAATGGGGTGGGGCCACTCCTACAAGGGTTGGTCCACTCTCATGTCTTGAGAGTGTGTTGTTTGTGTGGTGTTTGTGTGCTTAGTCACTCAGTTATGTTCCACTCTTTGTGATCCCAGACTGTATAGCCTGCTAGGCTCCTCTGTTTTTGGGGATTCTCCAGGCAAGAATACTGGAGTCCATTGCCATGTCCTCTTCCAAGAGAACTTCCCAACCCAGGGATTGAGCCCAGGTCTTCCACATTGCAGGCAGATTCTTAACCATTTGAGCCACCAGAAAAGCCCAATGTTTGCTGCATGCTTAGTAAACACCGCCTGCCTGAGCTGTAATAAGTCTGTTTTAATTCTTTGCTCCCATGAGACCAGAATTGAAGAAAAAAATAGACCTGACAAAACAAAAGTAAAGCACTCATAATTGACAAGATTGTAGGATCACTTGGTCACTGCTACCCACTTTCCTAGGTTTTGAAAACGTTCTTTCACCTTTAAATAATATGGACTGTACTGCATTTGTGCTTGAATAGTTATTTGAATAATACATCTGCTTTAATCATTTTTTTGTTGTTGTTGAAGTAATAATCTCAAAAACCACAGTTCAACCTTTTTTTTTTTTTTTTTTGCGATTGCANTTTTTTTTTTTGCGATTGCAGATGAATTATTTCTTCTGGATTCTGCTCTTCTATCAGTTCAGTTCCGTTCAGTTCAGTCGCTCAGTCATATCCAACAATTTGCGACCCCATGAATCGCAGCATGCCGGGCCTCCCTGTCCATCACCAACTCCCGGAGTTCACTCAGATTCAGATTCAGTTCAGTTCAGTTCAGTCGCTCAGTAGTGTCTGACTCTTTGCGACCCCATGAACTGCACCACGCCAGGCCTCCCTGTCCATCACCAACTCCCAGAGTTCACTCAGACTCACGTCCATCGAGTCAGTGATGCCATCCAGCCATCTCATCCTCTGTCGTCCCCTTCTCCTCCTGCCCCCAATCCTTCCCAGCATCAAAGTCTTTTCCAATGAGTCAACTCTTCCCATGAGGTGGCCAAAGTACTGGAGCTTCAGCTTTAGCATCAATCCTTCCAAAGAAATCCCAGGGCTGATCTCTTTCAGAATGGACTGGTTGGATCTCCTTGAAGTCCAAGGGACTCGCAAGAATCTTCTCCTACACCACAGTTCAAAAGCATCGATTCTTCAGTGCTCAGCCTTCTTCACAGTTCAACTCTCACATTCACACATGACTACTGCAAAAACTATAGCCTTGACTAGACGGACCTTAGTCAGCTAAGTAATGTCTCTGCTTTTGAATATGCTATCTAGGTTGGTCATAACTTTCCTTCCAAGGAGTAAGTGCCTTTTAATTTCATGGCTGCAATCACCATCTGCAGTGATTTTGGAGCCCAAAATAATAAAGTCTAACACTGTTTCCACTGTTTCCCCATCTATTTCCCATGAAGTCATGAGACCAGATGCCATGATCTTTATTATCTGAATGTTGAGTTTTAAGCCAACTTTTTCGTTCTCCTCTTTCACTTTCATCAAGAGGCTTTTTAGTTCCTCTTCACTTTCTGCCATAAGGGTGGTGTCATCTGCATATCTGAGGTTATTGATATTTCTCCCAGNCAAATTTGCTGGCATATTGAGTGCAGCACTTTCACAGCATCATCTTTCAGGATTTGAAACAGCTCAACTGAAATTCCATCACCTCCACTAGCTTTGTTCATAGTGATGCTTTATAAGGCTCACCTGACTTCACATTCCAGGATGTCTGGCTCTAGATGATTGACACACCAGGCCTCCCTGTCCATCACCAGCTCCCGGAGTTCACTCAGATTAGCAAGTTATTATTCTTGGACCTTGGACTCAAGCCAAAAAATGTGCCCACATCTGTGAGGTGATTTTCTCATGATTGAGTGCAGGAACAAAATGAGACAGAGCTAAATCAACACGAGTGTGTTGAATGCTTCTGCACAGTTGCAAAGAAAATTATATTTGCTTGCTGCTGCTGCTATGTTGCTTTAGTCATGTCTGACTCTGTGCAACCCCATAGACAGCAGCCCACCAGGTTCTGCAGTCCCTGGGGTTCTCCAGGCAAGAATACTGGAGTGGGTTGCCATTTCCTTCTCCAATGCATGAAAGTGAAAATTGAAACTGAAGTAGCTCAGTCAGGTCTGACTCTTAGCGACCCCATGGACTGCAGCCAACCAGGCTCCTCCTTCCATGGGATTTTCCAGACAAGAGTCCTGGAGTGGGTTGCCATTGCCTTCTACTACATCTCAAAGCACTTTAAATACCTCTCATAGAAGCCTTTAAGTTTATCTGCTTGCTGCTGCTGCTAAGTCGCTTCAGTCTTGTCCGACTCTGTGTGACCCCAGAGTGGGCAGCCCACCAGGCTCCCGCATCCCTGGGATTCTCCAGGCGAGAACACTGGAGTGGGTTTCCATTTCCTTCTCCAGTATATCTGCTTACCTGTGTGTAATATATGTTGAAGGAGCAGTCAGCAATGCATAGTCAACCTCTGGGGAAGCAGTGCAAGGGTAGGGAGGGAACAAAAACCTTGGACACTGAAAACATTCTACTGCAGTTGACATGCTTGTTCAACATTTCCTTCTCTTTGATGCAATCAAGTTTACCCCTTTTAAGAAGTTTCAAATGCTTCATCCAATTATTTCGTCAGACTTAAAATTTGGGGCTTCATGGTCTGTGTCAAGTCAGAATGTGCTTCTTCCCATTACACACACACACACACACAAATACACATATTTGTGCACACACAGCATAGAATGATGGAATGGTAAATAATAAGAGCAAATTTTACATTTGGAAAGGAGGAAAGAATAAACACATAAAAGTCACTGATCAATAGAATTTTTGAATATAAGACAAAAGTTGTGAAGTTCCTCAATTATTGACATATGAAATATTCCTTGATTAGGTTCTTATTTAACCAAGGATGAGCTCTCTGAAACATTGTTCTCTGTGGGTCTCAGTTCTATTCTTAGATTTTTTTTTATTAACTTCCTTGGATGCTTTTGAAGAGAAATGAAGAATATTCACTTCAGGGGAATTAAGTAGTTTTCTAAGAATGTTTCTTGTCTCTAGTAGTTTAGAATCCCAATAATCATATTTAACAGTCACAATAAAGTTATCCCAGACTGATAAGATGTTAGGAAGCTCAAAACCCTTCAATTTCTAAAAATATTTTACCATTCAGCTCCACAGCCCACTGATAAACACACACTTTTTGCTAATTAGATTTACCTTGAATTTCTCAAGCTTCCATGGAATAATATTCTTGCTCTCTTTCCTAGATCCATTCAGTTTAATTGAATGAATTTCTAAAAGCAATATTAGTCCAATCATATATTTTCAAAAGAGATATGATGACCACATCCTTGATTATTTCTTTCTGAGATTCTCTTAATGGCCTGAATAGAGGAGTTGTTTTTTTTCAAATACTTGTAATCCTAGTATTCTTGATTCTCTCCCTTTTTTTTTAACCCTGATTGTAAACAAGCCTTTTTTCCTTAATCTAATTTTTGCAATATTTGTCCTATGCAGCTAATAATACACATTTCAGAATATTGATATTCTCTCTTGGGTTAAAATTAATTTCCCAAAGACAATTCTTTTGGACAAATTTTGTGCCTTCCAAGTAACTAGAGATGATAGGCCTACCCAATATTTTTTCTGATACATAAGGGGATTGCAAACCTTGATAGCACTTTCCTCACTATTTATATCCAGAACCAAAGCCTGTGCCATATATTTTAAATGCTTGCTGTGATAGTGTGCCATTTTTATATGCATTTCTAATTCAATCAGATCTAGCTGTGGAAACAACATAAATATTCTATAACTTACACAAACATGTTTTTATTGTTCACATTAAATGATGGCTGTGGATTCAATGCTGTTTACCTGGATTAGCCTGACAACACTTGGTTTCACCTGCCTTATCATTCTAGAATGAATGCCTGTGGATATGCGATGGATGTGGCAGAGGGCATAATTTCAAGAGGCAGAAGGCACATGAGTGCATTGAAATGTTCAGTTTTGGTGTCCATGAGCTACATTTCCTCTATGTGCCTTCTATCAGTCAGGGAAGTCCCATAGCTAAAGTCAGTTGGCAACACACTGTTACATGCAAACATGGCAGGATGTAGAGAGTAACATCCTTGTGAATCATTATGGAACATTCATCAGTATCTCGTATGGTCTGAATTGTGTCCCCACCGCCTAATTTTGTATGTTGAAATCTAAAATCCCAGTACCTCAGAATATAAACATATTTACAATGAGGTCATTGGTGTGGGTTGAAATCCAGTATAACAGGTCTCTAAAGAAGAAGAATTTGATACAGACATGCATACAGGGAGAATGCCATGTTTTAGATTGCTCAGGTTGCCATGACAGAATACCACAGGCCAGATGGCTTAAACAACAGAAATTTATTTTCTCACAGTTCTGGCAGCTTGAATTCCCATATCAAGGATTATGAAACTGGCCTGTTTCAGTTCTGCAGCCTCTTTCTGATTGCCAGTCAGTTGTCTCCTTGCTGAGTTCTCTGAGGGCCTTTCCTAGGAGAGAGCTCCCATGTCCCATCCTCTTTCCACCAGTGCTATTGGATAGGGATCCAACCTTATGGCATCATTTTACCTTAAAACTTTACCCTTAAAGGTCCCATTTCTTCAATAATAGTTACACTGGAGTTTGGGCTCTTGACTATGTGTGTTATGCTCAGTTACTCAGTCCTCTGTGACTCATTTGCAACCCCATGTACTGTAGCCTGCCAGGCTCCTCAGTCCAGGGAAAATTCTCCAGGCAAGAATACTGGAGTGTGTTGCCATGTCCTCCTCCAAAGAATTTTCCTGATCCAGGGATAGAACCCACATCTCCTGCGTCTCTTGCATCGGAGGGCAGATTCTTTACTGCTATCATCAGCTGGAAAATCTGTGAATGTGGAGAAGGGGGCAAAATCCAGGTCACAATATCCAGACACAGAGGAGACACAGAGAGAAAAAAGCCAGCCATTTATCTGCAAGCCAAACAGACTTGGAACAGAGCCTCTCTGTCACCTTGATCTTGGGCTTCTGGCTTCCAGAACTGTAAGAAAGTAGATTTCTGTTGTTAAGCCACCCATTCTGTGATGCTTTGTTATGCAGCAAACCAATATATCATCCAAAGCCCCTCTCACTCTCCCGCCTGGATCACAGTTCTTCAGTTATTACTCCTTGATTCACAGCCAGGATACTGTCAGTGCAGGACCCAGCTCAAGTTTGAAATAGTACATTTCAGTATAGAGACTCTAACAAAAGGTGTATGTATCTCCAGCTCTGTTTTTCCATTACTTTCTCCACACTGTACCTGCTATATTATCGTGTAAGACTTTCATAATCTTGATTATTTCCTAAGGCATGTAAAACACTGACTGCTCTCAACTTCCTTGCCTAATTAAGCATATTACTTCAGGACAACATCAACTTTCCTGAGAGGAAACATCCATTGTTTTCTCCCTCCGTTGCTCTTCCATTGCAATAGGACCAACCAACGTGGCTTAATTCTTAGTTAGGTGACTGAATATTTGCAAGACTAGGATTCTACTTAAATCGATTTAAATACAAGTGGCTGATTAAAAGAAATTTCATAGACTGTACAAAGTGGAATACTACCTTCCTCAGATGGAGCATAAGATCTAGCCAGCTAGAAATTTTAAAGGACCCTACTCACCCATCCTCCTATTATTGTTATAATTATGTTTTTTCTCAGCTCTCTTAAAACAATAAAGCAAAGAGGTCATTTTACTGAGGTGGCTCTAATGCAGTGGTGGCTTACAGAAGCAAACCAAATCAAAGTCTGTACGTGCCTCAAGGTTACAGAATTGAATCCTATGGGCAACCACTTACAAACAAACAACCAACAAAACTTTAAGCTACAGCCAATCAATAACCTCCTTGCTTTGCCTCTGGCTTTCCTCTATAAAAAATGTTTCCCAGGATTCTGTTGGTAAAACATGTCTAACTAGTTCTGGTTTGATTCTGCCTAGTTCCAATAGATTTTTACTCAAATACTTAGAATTTTAGTATGTGTCTGCTTATCTTTTTTTTTTTTTAATTTTTATTTTAACTTTAGTTTACTTTACATTACTGTATTGGTTTTGCCAAACATTGACATGAATTCACTTATCTTTTTAAAGCCTGTGTTAGCATCTAAATTTAGAATTTTAGGTTCATCAAGGCAGGATTTTGACTATTTCATTCACTATTATATCCTCTGTGTCTAGAACCCCATGAGAAACATGGTAGGTTCTAAATATAAATGAAGATAAGGACTGAAGAATGCAGGACTAGCCAGAGACACAGCCTATGGCAAATATAACTAAAGATTTCCAGTTGAGAGAAAAACTAAGCCATGATCTTTGGCTGAGACCAGAGAGAATAAGGCCATCTTCCTGATGGAAACACTAGGGAGTAGCTTTTTATTCAGTATATAGTCCCTCTTGCTTTTGTCTTGCAGTTAACAGCTGAATCAGGAGGAGAAAAATGCTGGGTTACAGAGAAAAGAATATTTACTAATCTCCCCCTGTGCAAAGGATCAGTGTATATTGTTGGGAAAACATAATTTGAAACAAAATCTCTCACTCCTGAAGACTTCTCCATAAAGGTAGAAGAGAAAAATAGTAGTTTAATTAGTAAATAAGACTTAAACCAGAATGTGAAGATAAACTTAAAATCACACTGTTTATATAGGCAAGCAGATACAACACTTGCACATATGTTATAGTGACTTGATAGAGAAGTTTGTCACACACAGTTCATCTTCAGTTTACACAATGATTGATCACCTGTTAGCTCATTTGCTTTATCCAAAGAAACACTAAACTTTTCATACTGTTATGAGAGCTAGTGACATTTCAGAGTTGGTTGCCTACTCATTGATAAAGACATTCCGGGTCATAAAGGTAATGGGAGCATAACCTATCAAGGAAGATGGAGCCCCGATTCCTATGAATGAGAGAAACCTAAATACTGCAGGAGTATGGCTCTATGTTGCAAGCACATTTCCTCTCATAATGGCATGTGAAATTTGGTGTTCCTTTGGATAAAGCCAATTAGCTAACAGGTCCTGCAATACGGGAGACCCCAGTTTGATTCCTGAGTTGGGAAAATCCCCTGGGAAAGGGATAGGCTACCCACTCCAGGATTATTGGGCTTTCCTCCTGGAGGAGGACAAGGCAACCCACGCCAGTAATTTTGCCTGGAGAATTCCCATGGACAGAAGAGACTCACAGGCTACAGCTCATGGGGTCACAAAGAGTCAGTCACAACAGAGTGACTAAGTGCAACACATTTAGAAGAGATAGAGAAAAATCTTGCAATTACAACTTTCCTAAAGCAAATGACCTAAGAAGAATGGAAGTGTGGGGTGGGGTTGGAATCTCTTTTTTTGTTGTTTTCAATAGAGCAAATTGAAACTCTTAATTTTCATTTGTATTTACTGTTAAGGATAAAGGAAAAGGGTTGAGTGGTTTTGTACGGGCAAATGCCAGAGGTCATACTTTTGAACTGATGACTTCAGTTGGTCACGTTAGGCTACTGTGTCTCTGACCTAAGGTTACTGTATAACATTTCATTTCCTAAGAATAAGTTAGGGATAATGGAGCTTACTGGGGTATTCACATAGAAAAGGGAGAAAAATTATTGCCCCAAAACAGAGTTGAAGGGGCAGTGCATGGAAAAACAAGATGTTTTTAAAACTATACATCTTTATTACATACAGTCCACCTACAGGCATGCTCCTGCATGTACACACACACACACACACACACACACACACACACACCATTTCAGAACATATTCTCAAGAGCTGGTGAAGATCATTTGTCATCCATGAGAAACTGATTTCTATATTTTTAACTGTTTAATATTTTACCAGATGCAGCTGTCACTTTTCATGTTTTATGTTATTGAAAACAAGATGAATGTGTAAACATGTGAAGGCAAAAATAATGTGCTTCATTAGTAAACCACATGGTGGCTGTTCCTCTCCAAAGCTAAGGAGGGATAAGCCCAGAAGGGATAAGCCATTCTTGTCCACACCCCTTGCAGCTGCCACATAGAGAACAAGACAGGTATTCCCACTTAAAGAGAAAAGCAGAGGTATTAATGTGACAATATTCTTCATATCTTTATAATGTGGACCTTCAATGTACATATACTAATCCTTCATCCTGTATTTATGTGTAATCACAGTAGAGTAAATACACACACATACACACACACACACACACACACACTGAGTTGTAGTATGCAGATATTCACTATTAAGGTAGGTAACTACCCAGTCTTATTGGCGCTAAAAGCCAAAACCACAGTCAAATGTTAGGTGCTTGGGCAATACTTTTGCACTGACAATTCATGGTCTTAGACAAGTAGAAACTGACCTTTGGGATCCCAATAATATTTTCCAACCCCAGGACACAAACTGGTGGCTGTGACTGGAAATCAGATGATTTTATATTTCCTTACAGCAGAACCTGGTGATAAACAAGTAAGCAATGCTTAAGGAAAATGAGGAAAAGGAGTCTTGACCCCTGGGCTCAGTTTTATTACAAAATGCTCATTTACCACAGGGCTTTTGGGCTGACAGAGGAGATATACTCACTTGGCTGGAACATGGGTCATGGTTACCATTTTTATCACAACTCAGGCCCCATACTAATTCTCTAAAGTACATTTTTAAAAATTTTATTCCTACTTGCAGTTTCCATATTATGTTAGTTCTTAAACTGTTTCACATTCCAACTGCATCTGTAACAACGAATGTTCTATACTAAAACAGGTGCCTCAAGAACAGCCCTTTCAAACACAATCTACTTTAATTACTAAGGTATTATCTCTTCTACCAAGGATGATTTCATTTACATGAGAATGCCTTGGAATGGTAAAACTATGACAGAAATTACTTAACTCCATCTCCTCTACAATGCAATTCCTAACTTCTGGTTGTTCCCAATGCAAGGATAATCTCCAAACATCCCAAACTCCTTTACATAGTGATTGTGTCAGACTACAGCATCTTTGTTACTGTTGTTTAATGCTAAATCAAATCTACTCTTTGTGACCCCACAGATTATAGCCACCAGGCTTCTCTGTCGATGGGATTTTCCAGGCAAGAATACTGGAATGGGTAGCCATTTCCTTCTCCAGAAATGGAAGGTGAATCTCCTGCATTGCAGGCTGATTCTATACAGCTGAGCCACCAGGAAAGCCCATAGGCTACAGCATGGAGGTGATTTACTTGCGGAAATTTCCTTGACTCCTTAAAGCTAATCTATGAGCCTGTACTAAGTGCTATCTGGTATATTTCTTCAGTGAGACTCTGCTTTACAGTTGACTGTTTTATTTCAGCATTCCCTGCTAGACTAATTTCATGTTCTATAAATAACCTTTATTGATCGTGTTCTTCATGGTAATGAGCTCCCAGCATAGTGTATCTCTTATAGTAGATTTTTAATACATTTTTTGACTTGGTAAATGAATAGTCATATAATACCACCTGTGTCAACTCTAAACATATTTTTGCAGATAATAAGAAGATCCTATGATCAAATTTCTGAATTTCAGACTAAGAATAATGTCTTTACCCACTTGGCATGATTCATTATGTAAGTTTTCCAGTTTAGATTGGAATTTTGAAAGATCAGAGTTGAACATTTGATTCATACATAAAATATGATTGCATCCACTTTACAAATGGGCTTTCTTAATTTTCTTTATAAAATTTGTCACAGAAACTCTCACATGACTCTAGTTATCTTGACATTAATAATTATCATACACCATTTCAAAGCACCTGAACTTCATTCTGAAATAAATGGAGAATTTCATTTAAATTTTTTAGTAAAACTATAATTCTAGAAAAAAACGCATTTAT
>SJYQ01002986.1:200959-230505 GCA_006410935.1 Redunca redunca
CAAAAAAAAAAAGACAGCTTGCCTCCCAGGATTTGGAAATTACACAATTGCTTTGAACTTATCAAATTTTGGGAAATCTGTATATGAGGCTTTAAAAATGGAACTTATTTTCACAAAAAGGAAAGCAGTGTTTGTGTCCAGTTTAACAATTTTAACTCTTGTCACACAATAAAGTTTGAAAAATGCCGAAGGTGGCAATATAGGAGCCTTAAAAATGGCAACTTGTAAGAACATCTTACTGCATAAAGATTCTTAGAAAATATACCCTAAATCATCCCCATTGCAGCTCATCATTTTATGAACAAGGCAAGTAAGAATGATCCCTCATATAAATGGGGTTGTGTTAAATTTAGTTACTGTGGTTTATTTTCTTCTTTTTATGGTAGACATAGATTATCCACACCTAATTGATAAGTTAGAATAACTGCATATTGGATATACTTCTATCACATCTATTCATATTGAAAGAATTTATATGATTTTGGTAAGTTGATGATACATGATTATTCAAATAATACTATGTGACTCCTTTCAATTTGTCTTTAAACAGCAATTTTGAATTCTCATTTTAATTTATATTCCTTGAAGACCTTTCACAAATCATGATTATGTTCAAAGAAATAATGTGGAATACCCATAATCTCCATCACTCAGAAATAACACAACTTGAGGTCATCCTGAATTATGGTACCCTACATAGGCATGGAGGGATAACATTCTATGATGATGGGAGCAGAAATTGGAGTGATGTATCTACAAGTCAAAGAATTCTAAGGACTGCTAAAAGTCACTATAAGCTAGGAAGAGGTAAGAAAGGATATTTCCCTGAACCACAGAGGGAAAGTAGATCTGATGAGAGTTTGATTTCAGATTTCTAGTCTACAGAACTATCAGAGACTATGTTTATGTTTTTTAAGCCACCTAACTTATGATATAAAGAGCACCATGCTAATTTAACTTATATGCAGAGTACATCATGAGAACAGCTGGGCTGGAAGAAGCACAAGCTGGAATCAAGATTGTCTGGAGAAATATCAATAACCTCAGATATGCAGATGACACCACACTTATGGCAAAAAGTGAAGAAGAACTAAAGAGCCTCTTGATGAAACACTGGTGAAAGAAATCAAAGAGGACACTAATAAATGAAGAAATATACCATGTTCATGGATCAGAAGAATCATATAGTGAAAATGAGTATACTATCCAAAACAATCTATAGATTCAATGCAATCCTTATCAAGCTACCAATGTTATTCTTCAGAGAACTAGAACAAATAATTTCACAATTTGTATGGAAATACCAAAAAACCTCGAATAGCCAAAGCAATCTTGAGAAAGAAGAATGGAACTGGAGGGAACAACCTGCCTGACTTCAGGCTCTACTACAAAGCCACAGTCATCAAGACAGTATGGTACTGGCACAAAGACAGAAATATAGATCAATGGAACAAAATAGAAAGCCCAGAGATAAATCCATACACCTATGGAAAACTTATCTTTGACAAAGGTGGCAAGAATATAGAATGGAGAAAAGACAATCTCTTTAACAAGTGGTGCTGGGAAAACTGGTCAATAACTTGTAAAGAATGAAACTAGAACACTTTCTAACACCATACACAGAAATAAACTCAAAATGGATTAAAGATCTAAACGTAAGACCAGAAACTATTAAACTCCTAGAAGAAAACATAGACAAAACACTCTCCGACATAAACCAAAGCAGGATCCTCTATGACCCACCTCCCAGAATAATAGAAATAAAAGAAAAAATAAACAAATGGGACCTAATTAAAACTAAAAGCTTCTGCACAACAAAGGAAACTATAAGCAAGGTGAAAAGACAGCCTTCAGAATGGGAGAAAATAATAGCAAACAAAGCAGTGGACAAAGAATTAATCTCAAAAATGTACAAGCAATTCCTGCAGCTCAATTCCAGAAAAATAAAACACCCAGTCAAAAAGTGGGCCAAAGAACTAAACAGACATTTCTCCAAAGAAGACATATGAAACACATGAAAAGATGCTCAACATCACTCATTATCAGAGAAATACAAACCAAAACCTCAGTGAGGTACCATGTCACGCCAGTCACAATGGCTGCTATCCAAAAGTCTACAAGCAATAAATGCTGGAGAGGGTGTGGAGAAAAGGGAATCCTTTTATACTGTTGGTGGGAATGCAAACTAGTACAGCCACTTTGGAGAACAGTGTGGAGATTCCTTAAAAAACTGGAAATTGAACAGCCATATGATCCAGCAGTCCCACTATGGGGCATACACACTGAGGAAACCAGAATCGAAAGAGACACATGTACCCCAATGTTTACCACAGCACTGTTTATAATAGCCAGGACATGGAAGCAACCTAGATGTTCATCAGCAGATGAATGGATAAGAAAGCTCTAGTACATATACACAAAAGAATATTACTCAGCCATAAAAAAGAATTCATTTGAATCAGTTCTAATGAGGTGGATGAAACTGGAACGTATTATACAAATTGAAGTAAGCCAGAAAGAAAAACATCAATACAGCATATAACACATATATATGGAATCTAAAAAGAAGGCAACGATAATCCTCTATGTGAGACAGCAAAAGAGACACAGATGAGTTGAACAGTCTTTTGGACTCTGTGGAAGAGGACGAGTGTGGGATTATATGGGAAAATGTCATTGAATCATGTAAAATATTATATGTGAAATGAATCACCAGTCCAGGTTTGATGCATGATACAGGGTGCTCAGGGCTGGTGCACTGGGATGACCCAGAGGGATGGTACGGGGAGGGAGGTTGGAGGGGGTTTCAGGATGGGGAACACATGTACACTCATGGTGAATTCAAGTCAATATATGGCAAAACCAATACAATACTGTAAAATAAAATTAGTTAATTAATTAAATTAAAAAATAAAAGAAAGTGAAAAAGGAGAGTGAAAAAGTTGGCTTAAAGCTCAACATTCAGAAAACTAAGATCATGGAATCTGGTCCCATCACTTCATGGCAAATAGATGGGGAAACAGTGGAAACAGTGTCAGACTTTATTTTTCTGGGCTCCAAAATCACTGCAGATGGTGATTGCAGCCATGAAACTAAAAGACATTTACTCCTTGGAAGGAAAGTTATGACCAACCTAAACAGCATATTGAAAAACAGAGACATTACTTTGTCAACAAAAGTCCGTCTAGTCAAGGCTATGGTTTTTCCAGTGGTCATGTATGGATGTGAGAGTTGGACTATGAAGAAAACTGAGCGCCAAAGAATTGATGCTTTTGAACTGTGGTGTTGGAGAAGACTCTTGAGAGTTCCTTGGACTGCAAGGAGATCCAACCAGTCCATCCTAAAGGAAATCAGTCCTGGGTGTTCCTCGGAAGGACTGATGTTGAAGCTGAAACTAATACTTTGGCCACCTGATGCAAAGAGCTGAATCATTTAAAAAGACCCTGATGCTGGGGAAGATTGAGGGCAGAAGGAGAAGGGGACGACAGAGGATGAGATGGTTGGATGGCATCACCAACTCAATGGACATGGGATTGAGTGGGCTCCGGGAGTTGGTGAATGACAGGGAGGCCTGACGTGCTGCTATTCATGGTGTCGCAATGAGTCAGACACAACTGAGCAACTGAACTGAACTGAACTGAACTTATGATACTTGATCTTGGAATCCTTAGGAAACAATTACAGCACTAATATTAATGCTATTTCATATCTTGACTTGCTTATACATTGATAGAAACAAAATATTTATTTCCCAAAATCACATCTTGAAACCTAATTCCCAATGTAATGGTATTTGGAAGCAAGTCCTCTGGAAGTTGATGAGGTCATGAGGATGGAGCTCACATGAAGAAGAGTAGTGCCCTTATAAGAGACCCCACAGAGTTCCTTAGTTCCTTTTTCCATGTGAGGACATCTCACCACACATAAAATGTAATGATACCTTATCTTGGACATTTCTGCTTCAAGAAATGTAAAAAATATAAATAGCTGTTGTTTACATATCACCTAGTCTATTTATTATAAGAGTCTGAAAGAAATAAGACATTCATGTACCATAAACACTACTTGAGGTCATCAAATATTCTTCATGAAAAAAATTGATTCTGATGACGTTTGATATAAAGAGATCACTCTATAATGATATGACCACACCCATTCATAAAATTTCAAGCTTTTTTGGCATGCATTTTGTTAAGTATACGTCTGATATGAAAGGATGAGTTTTAATATTTGGGAAACTATATGCTACTGGAAAAAAATTATACTAAACTAAATTCAAAGTTACTGATTATTGAATTTTGACAAGTACATTTGACTTTGAAGATCCCCAGAAGGAGGGCATAGAAACCCACTCCAACACTTTTGCCTGGAGAATCCCATGGACAGAGGAGCCTGGTGGGCTACAGTCCATAGGGTCAAAAAGAGTCAGACAAAACTCAGTGACTAACAGTTTCACTTTCACTACTCTAGGCTCATTTTATATATATATATATATATCTCCTGTTATTATTGGGTTGGCCAAAAGGTCCATTTGGGTTTTTCATAACATCTTACAGAAAAAAACTGAATGAACTTTTTGTCCAACCCAATATATCCTATTTTGTTGATTTGATCAGATTGTTATTTAACTTATTTTATATTATTGGTAATTTCTTTTACACCTTTCTTCCTGATTTGTATACTACTCTCAACTTCCAATGGTCATAATGTAACATATATTACTATACATACAGATCAGATCAGATCAGTTCAGTCGCTCAGTCGTGTCTGACTCTTTGCAACCCCCAATTCCTCCAAGCATCAGAGTCTTTTCTAATGAGTCAACTCTTCGCATGAGGTGGCCAAAGTATTGGAGTTTCAGCTTTAGCATCATTTCATCCAGAGAACACCCAGGGCTGATCTCCTTTAGGATGGACTGGTTGGATCTCCTTGTAGTCCAGGGGACTCTCAAGAGTCTTCTCCAACACCACAGTTCAAAATCATCAATTCTTCGGGGTACAAGTTTCTTCACAGTCCAAATCTCACATCCATACATGACTACTGCAAAAACCATAGCCTTGACTAGACGGACCTTTGTTAGCAAAGTAATGTCTCTGCTTTTCAATATGCTATCTAGGTTGGTCATAACTATCCTTCCAAGGAGTAAGTGTCTTTTAATTTCATGGCTACAGTCACAATCTGCAGTGATTTGGGAGCCCAAAACAATAAAGTCTGACACTGTTTTCACTGTTTCCCCATCTATTTCCCAAGAAGTGATGGGACCAGATGCCATGATCTTCCTTTTCTGAATGGTGAGCTTTAAGCCAATGTTTTCACTCTCCTCTTTCACTTTCATCAAGAGGCTTTTTAGTTCCTCTTCACTTTCTGCCATAAGGGTGGTGTCATCTGCATATCTGAGGTTATTGATATTTCTCCTGCCAATCTTGATTCAGCCTGTGCTTCTTCCAGCCCTGCGTTTCTCATGATGTACTCTGCATATAAGTTAAAAGAGCAGGGTGACAATATACAGTCTTGACGTACTCCTTTTCCTATTTGGAACCAGTCTGTTGGTCCACATTCAGTTCTAACTGTTGCTTCCTGACATGCGTATAGGTTTCTCAAGAGGCAGGTCAGGTGGCTTGGTATTCCTGTCTCTTTCAGATTTTTCCACAGTTTATTGTGATCCACTCAGTCAACGGCTTTGGCATAGTTAATAAAGCAGTAATAGATGTCTTTCTGGAACTCTCTTGCTTTTTCCATGATCCAGGGGATGTTTACAATGTAATCTCTTGTTCCTGGGCCTTTTCTAAAACCAGCTCGAACATCAGGAAGTTCACAGTTCACATATTGCTGAAGCCTGGCTAGGAGAATTTTGAGCCTTACTTTACTAGAGTGTGAGATGAGTGCAATTGTATGGTAGTTTAGGCATTCTTTGGAATTGCCTTTCTTTGGGATTGGAATGAAAACTGACCTTTTCCAGTCCTGTGGCCACTGCTGAGTCTTCCAAATTTGCTGGCATACTGAGTGCAGCACTTTCACAGCATCATCTTTCCGGATTTGAAACAGCTCAACTGGAATTCCATCACCTCCACTAGCTTTGCTCGTAGTGATGCTTTCTAAGGCCCACTTGACCTCACATTCCAGGATGTCTGGCTCTAGATGAGTGATCACATCATCGTGATTATCTTGGTCATTAAGATCTTTTTTGTACAGTTCTGTATATTCTTGCCACCTCTTCTTAATATGTTCTGCTTCTATTAGGTCCATACCATTTCTATCCTTTATTGAGCCCATCTTTGCATGAAATGTTCCCTTGGTATTTCTAATTTTCTTGAAGAGATCTCTAGTCTTTCCCATTCTGTTGTTTTCCTCTATTTCTTTGCATTGATTGCTGAAGAAGGCTTTCTTATCTCTTCTTGCTATTCTTTGGAAGTCTGCATTCAGATGCTTATTTCTTTCCTTTTCTCCTTTGTTTTTTGCTTCTCTTCTTTTTACAGCTATTTGTAAGGCCTCCCCAGACAACCATTTTGCTTTTGTGCATTTCTTTTCCATGGGAATGGTCTTCATCCCTGTCTCCTGTACAATGTCACAAACCTCCATCTATAGTCCATCAGGCACTCTATCTATCAGATCTATAGGCAAAGAAAGATATCTAATAACTTCCTCTACCTTTACTCTCCCCAGCAGACCTCCAATCACCTCATAAAATGAGCTACTTACAACATTCATCTTCCACACATACTTACCAAAGAGAGTTTTGAGTTAATTTTTCTTTCTCTGTGTTTCCATTCACATTACCACCAGTCTGTGGTATTTTACTGTGACAGTACAAGGAAACTGACATATTTATGTTGCAGACTCTGTTAAAAAAAAAAAAATCACATTATTGGGCAGAAGATGCTTGGAATTTAATTATTTATCCTCCTTATCAGTTTGTTGAAGATGTTCTGTTCTTCTCAAAATTCCATTGTTACTAAAAAAAAGTCAATCTGCATACAAAGGCCTCAAGACAAAAGCATTTTACTCGTATCAGAGGTGGCTTTTACTCCACTTTCTAGAATTCTTTTTTGTTAGGGTTTAGTAATTCTGATTTCCAAAAATCACTGCAGATGGTAATTACAGCCATGAAATTAAGACACTTACTCCTTGGAAGGAAAGTTATGACCAACCTAGACAGCATATCAAAAAGCAGAGACATTACTTTGTCAACAAAGGTCCATCTAGTTAAGGCTACAGTTTTTCCAGTGGTCATGTATGGATGTGAGATTTGGACTATAAAGAAAACTGATTACCAAACAATTGATGCTTTTGAACTGTGGTGTTGGAGAAGACTCTTGAGAGTCCCTTGGTCTGCAACGAGATCCAGTCAGTCCATCTTAAAGAAGATCAGTCCTGCGTGTTCATTGGAAGGACTGATGTTGAAGCTGAAACTCCAATACTTTGGCCACCTGAAGCAAAGAGCTGACTCATTTGAAAAGACCCTGATATTGGGAAAGATTGAGAGCAGGAGGAGAAGGGGACGACAGAGGATAAGATGGTTGGATGGCATCACCGACTCAGCAGACATGGGTTTGGGTGGACTTGGGCGGTTGGTAATGGATAGGGAGGCCTGGTGTGCTGATGTTCATGGTGTCGCAAAGAGTCGGACACAATTGAGCGACTGAACTGAACTGAACTGAAACCACTAGTGCTTTTTCTTCTGGGATTTCATGGCTCTGATATGTTTATTTCTTGTTCATCTAGTACAGCATGCAAATCTATAATTTCTTGTTCATCTAGTACAGGTCAAATCTTCCGCTGCCTCTTTGTGCAAAATTTTATGGAACATAGAAATTATTCTTCCGTCTGTATTGTCTATGTTTTCTGTATTGTCTACTGTTTTCCTTAAGTAGTCACAACTGAGTCTAAATGTTCAGCAAAGACTGAATTATTTTGTGCTGTGCTCAGTTGCTCAGTTATGTCTGACTTTTTGTGACCCCATGCACTGTAACCTACCAATCTCTTCTGTCCACGAAATTCTCCAGGCAAGAGTACTGCAGTGGGTAGCCGTTTCCTACTCCAGGGGCTCCTTCTGACCCAGGGATCGAAGCTGTGTCTCCTGCATTGGCAAGCAGATTCCTTCCCACTGTGTTACCTGGGAATCCTCAAATTATGCACTATCTGGCTCATTACTGAGAAACTTGTGATCCTTGATCTAAAGCAAGGATCTAGTTATATTTTTAACTCATACCCTCTTTCCCTTCAATGCAAACAAAATAATCCTTACGAAATGGATTTCCAAAGCTCTCAGAGAGTTCTTATCATTTAACTTAATATTATTGTGTTTTTTTTTTCCCCCCTATCTATATTTTACCAGGAACTAATATTACCTACAGGGAGATCCATTTGTAATTTCTTTCACACTTGGGCATCTTAAATATCTTAATTTTCTTTTACCTATCTTGAGGCTCAGATGAAGGTGGTCATTTAGCTCAAGTAGCAACAGACATGGAAGCAGAGGGGACTTTGCATACAGCTGCTGCTGGTGATGTGTTGGATGGTCAGAGTAAAGTTTCTAAACTGATTTTTTGTAGGTAAAAGTAGTAGAAAAATGCAGAATTTCAGGAAGTCAGGATTTGCCCTGGAAACCATGAATTTCTGGAGATCATAAAGGGCATTATCATTTCTTTCATGAACACAGTGCTAAAGGTAATCTCTTTCTGTCCTTTATTTGTGAACTTCCTCTGAAAAGCTGCAATATAATGTTGATGTTTATAGAGTATTATTTAAAGCTTTGGAGTTTCCTCCTCTATATTTCTCTTTTCATTTGATCTTTTTTTTTTTATTTTTTATTTTTTTAAATTTTTATTTTAACTTTAGTTTACTTTGCAATACTGTATTGGTTTTTGCCAAACATTGACATGAATTCACCACGAGTGTACATGCGTTCCCAAACATGAATCCCCTCCCACCTCCCACCCCATACCATCTCTCTGGGTCCTCTCCATGCACCAGTCCCAAGCATCCTGCATCCTGTATCGGACATTGATCTATAGAGTGAACTGTTGGACTCTGGGGGAGAGGGAGAGGGAGACGGTGGGATGAGATGGGAGAATGGCATTCATTTGATCTTGATGGCAAAATTGTTTGAGAGAGAGATCTCATCCTACAGTTTTAAATTTCACCTCAGAAAACATATCTGATAAACACATCAGTTATAATTCACTAAATGATTTGTCAAACCAACTCTGAACAAAGATTCCAGTATGGTTATGTATGGTAGTATTGCAGAGATTATGGGCAGAAATAAAAAGGCAATTTCTATGCCTATTCTGGGAAGCCAGAATTTTATTTAACTTTGTGCTAGTGAGTGAGATAGATGATAGTTACCCTTTAATTAAAATATAAATTAAATTTTCATGTCTTAATTTGGAAAAAACTAGAAGAAATAAAAAGATGGGGTTATTTTGAGTTTTTTCTACCTAGAAGGAATAAATCATTGAAAGTATGAGAACAAAAAACTATATTGAAAATAGAATTTGTAAAGAAGAGAAATAACAAGATCTTGTCTCCACAAGCTAGTGAAATGCTTGTTTTAAATGGTATGGAGTTATTAGTGGTTTTAAAAATAAAGTGACGCATATACACTCATGGTGAATTAATGTCAATGTTTGGCAAAACCAATACAGTAATGTAAAGTAAACCAAAGTAAAAATAAAAATTATAAAAAAATAAAAAAAATAAAAAAATGAACCTGCATGCACTCATAAAAAAAAATAAATAAAGTGAAAACTAAATTATGTTGACTTCATAGTCTGCGGTGAAAACATACATACTGAGCCTAAAATATTAATATTTTGTTCCATTTCTTGTCCTATTAATTCTACTGTGAAGACCAACTTCAACTAATCTATCTTCACAGGGTTCAGTTTCACAGGATAATTACAGACAAATGAACTAAAATGAGTTAAATATCTGTACATCAACTTCTAGGCAATTATTTATTTCCCTAATAAAAAGTATCCTCTATTTTGAACAAATATGATATAAATAATATAAAGCAGAGAAAATGAGCAAGCGAGAAAAAAAAGGTCAACATATGATATGTAGGAAATGACTTGGGTATCATAGGTCTAAGAATCTAAGGACTACAAGTTCATTTCAATCTACACTTGCCTTGGTTCAAGAACCCCAGGGCTAAAACAAAAACTGATTATTGACAGAAAATGAAATTGACTGAACTATTTCATTTTAGTGAGAATTTTAAGACATGGCATGCTATCCTGATGATCAAGACTATAGTTTTGGTTGTTTTTAAAAACTTTGGAGAAATATAATTATGCATTCTTTTTATTCAATAATATTTCTATTATAAAGTCAAACATGGATTATACTCAGAAAATTTTGTTTTCACATGCACTTTTCATCATTGTACATAGTACAAGCGGTGCAGGAGCAGAATGATTGTTGGAAATTTGTTAGCATATTAATATTTTCCTAACTCTATCATTTAGTATACCATTATGCATATTATTATGGCTTCCCTGGTGGCTCAAAGGTTAAAGCGTCTGCCTGCTATGCAATAGACATGGGTTCGATCCCTGGGTTGGGAAGATCCCCTGGAGAAGGAAATGGCAACCCACTCCAGTATTCTTGCCTGGAGAATCCCATGGACTGAGGAGCCTGGTGGGCTGCAGTCCACGGGGTCACAAAGAGTCGGACATGACTGAGTGACTTTACTTTACTTTATGCATATTATTTGGTGCTTCTCAGGGGTTGCGAGTGGTAGAGAACTTGCTTGCCAATGCAGGAGACATAAGAGACACAGGTTCGATCCCTGGGTCAAGAAGATTACCTGGAGGAGGGCATGGCAATTAACTCCAGTATTCTTGCTTAGAAAATCCCATGGACAGTGGAGACTGGAGGGCTCTGGTCCATGAGGTCATAAAGATCGGACACAACTGAAGCAATTTAGCACACACACATGCATGCATATTATTTATAAAAACATACTAAATATATTAGTGCTTTATTGCTGCCATAACAAATTACCACTTAGCAGATTAAAACAATGTACATTTATTACCTTTATTTTTGAATAGTATCACCCAGCTAAAATCTAAGTGACATATTCATTCCTGAGGGCTTTATTCAGATTTTATTTCTCACTGACTATTAAACTAAGCCCTTCACAGCTTCTAAGCCACCTGCATTCCTCTGTTTTTGGCCCCCTTTTCACCTTCTAATGCACAATGGTGAGCTGAATTTTCATCTTCCAATCTCTGTTGCCTCTTCCATCCTTGTGTTTCTCTTACTGACTCTCCTGTATTTTTCTTCCATGTTTATGATCCCAAGATATTATTTGATTGAATTCAAACAAATAATTCAAGATAACCTTCTATTTTAAGGTAAATGCTATTCCATATGCAAACTTAACCTTGTCATTTAAAGCAGAATATTTAAAAGTTCTAGAAATGACTGTATGGACCATCAGAAGGCAGGCCATTTTTCTGCCTACCATACCCTGTTTCTTGAAATCATTGAGTTCTTCAGAATCTGGTAATTAGAGCAAGGAACATCTGTGTTTTAATCTCTATCTTTTAACCAGAAATTTAAGCAAATGGTTTATCATTTCAGAGGCTCAATGTATATACAGATATGGATATATATCTACACATAATGTGGGCTTGAATTTATCAAGTGCCTGTAAAGTCCTAGTACAGTATGTCAATACAGAAAGAAAAACTGGATTTTCATTCCCTTATCTCCACTTTCCTCAATCCTTTCATTATCCATTCTTTAATGCTTGTTGTCCCCAGGAAATATCTCTCTCCTTTTCTCTTTTATACTCTAAAAAATATCTCTGTCCAAACTCATTAATTTCCAAAGCTGGTTGTCCTCTACTACATACCCCATAAATAGGTACAATTTGATATATTCCAAACAGAACACATAATTAAACCCCCATATTCCCACATCTGTCTACCTCCTGCATTTGAGGCTTACTGAATGACATTCACTGTCCAGATCAAGGCTAGTTCCGGGGACTATCCTTGATGTTTCTTCTCCATCACCAGCTTCCATTAACCTAAAAAGGCCCGTGTGTGTGTGTGTGTGTGTGTGTGTGTTTGTGTGTGTGTGTGTGTGTGTGTGTGTGCATGCATACGTGTAAGTCACTTCAATAGTGTCTGACTCTTTGCAACCCTATGTCTCCTGCCTTGGCAAGCAGGTTCTTTATCACTAGCACCACCTGGGAAGACCTTAAAGGTGCATGCTGTTGCTGCTAAATCGCTTCAGTCAGTCCGGCTCTGTGTGACCCCAAAGACGGCAACCCACCAGGCTCCACCATCCCTGGGTATCTCCAGGCAAGAACACTGGAGTGGGTTGTCATTTCCTTCTCCAATGCAGGAAAGTGAAAGTGAAGTTGCTCAGTCGTGACCCCATGGACTGCAGCCCACCAGGCTCCTCCTTCCATGGGGTTTTCCAGGCAAGAGTACTGGAGTGGGGTGCCATTGCCTTCTCTGTAAAGGCCCATGGGTGCTACCAAAAAACTCTCAAATCTGTTCAGCTCTTTAGTTGATATCTTATATCAGGCTTTTTGTCCTGGTTTTCTAAGTTCTTATTATTGCTCACTAGCACAAATAAATTTGGAGGATGCCTTTTAGAACTTTATTTGATTGATTTCTCATAATTATTCTACATTTCAACCACTCTCTCCTCCCAAAACACATTTTTAGAACCTGGAGACCAAGATATCGAGTTATTCCTTTTATTATGACATGAGATACCTTGTGATGGGTAATTTTACATGTCAACTTACCTAGATTATGGTGTCCAACATTTTCTTTAGAACATCAGTTTTGACTTTGCTGTAAAGGTATTGTGTACATGTAGATAAAACACTGGTAATCAGCAGACTTTGAGTAAAGCTGGCTTACTCTCTGTAACACACATAGATATCATCCAAACCAAAGAACATTTTTCAAAGAAAAAAGAAAGTTTGTGTACAAACTGCAAAATAGAAATTTTGTATTAATTTCCAGCCTTCAAACTTAAGATAGGCCTTCCCTGGTGACTCATTGGTAAAGAATCTATCTGCCAATGTAGGAGACGGGTTCATACCCTGGTCTGGAACGATCCCACATGCTGCGAAGCAACTCTGCAAGTGTACCACAATTATAGAGCCTGTGATCAAGAGCCTAGGAACCCCAACAACTGAAGCCAGCATGCTCTTCATCTCACCCTCAGCCATAAGAGAGGCCACTGCAATGAAAAGCCTGGGAACTGCAACTGGAGTAGCTCCTGTTCACCACAACTAGATGAAAGCTTGGGCTGCAATAAAGACTTAGCATAGCCGAACACAAATTAATTAGTACATTAAAAGAATAGTAAGATAATGGTGAGTTTCCTGGAGGTCTAGCGGTTAAGATTCTGGGCTTCCAAAGCAGGGAGTGTGGGTTTGATCACTGGTTAGGGAAAAGAGATACCGCATGCCATGCAGCACAGCCAGAAGGAAGTATTTTAAATTAAAAAAAAAAAAAGATGACATCAAGTCTTACCTGAATCTATAGCCTGTTGGCTACAGAGCAGATTTTAATTTGCTCGCCTGTGTAATTGCTTGACTCGATTTCTTAAAATATCTCTGTCTCTGTCTGTTTCTCTCTCTCTCTACACACACACACACACACACACACACACAGACAGACAAAAATGACCTAAATACAAAGACATATATATATATTCCATAATATATTTCTATTATATAGGGTTATGATATATATTCCCATATAATAGAATATATGATATCCCCAAGCATGAAAAGTGGAAAAAGCTAGTTCAGAGTTACCTTCTAGAGCCAGACAAATGTAGACTAGACTTAGAAGTTAAATTAAAAAAAAAAAAAAATTCTTACTTCAAACACCAATTTCCATTCCTTTGATTCTAACAATGAAATATCTAAAAATCCTCCACCATCTTCTTTTCCATCACTTCTGACATACATAAGCATTATCTACATTAGTCTAAGCTTTTAACAACTTCAGAAGAAGAAAAAATTACATCTTTCCTAGCCTATTTCTCCAGTCTCATTCCTCGGTATTCTCCCCTCAAACTCCAATTCAGTCAGTGTTCTTCACATTTCCTCTTAAGGCCTTCCCTTGTCTGGAATGCTCTTCATCTTTCCCACCTTCTTAACTTCTGCTGAAATCTACATTTTACTGTACACATATTTTATATCTGCATATGGGTCTTTAGGTTATTCTGTAACACTCTTATTGTATATTTTACTTCCGTTTGGTTTAACGTTTATCAGACTTAGTCTTACTAGCTCAGTATTTCTCTGTCATTCTAGAACATAAGCTCTTCCAAGGACAGAGCTTGAGTTTGCCTTGTTTTCTTTCTTTCTTTCTCTTTTTTTTTTTTTTGCCTTGTTTTCATCTTCATCCCTGTGGCTGGCACAGATCACAAACATTTAAGGTTCAGTAATTCTGTGTTCAAGTATGGACTAAAAGATGCATGAATACACTTCTCTCTATTTCTTCTATGTAGATTCCCCTCAAATTCACCTTTGCTCTGGAGTTAGATTCACTGTCCTTGGGTATAAAATTAAATATATCTACCCTCTTTCTAAAATCATTCTATGGCTCACCACAGATTTAAGATTGGAGCTCACACAACTTGCTATAGCATATTTGACCCTTCATGATTTAAATTAGAGGGAAAATACATATTAAAATAATGAAGAGCCCTACAACTCCATTGTTTTCCTTGTAATCTCAATAAAGATAAGGCAGAAAGAATGACATAATTAAAATTATGGAAGTAGCATGATTTCTTACTAGATTCTGCCAAACTTGAACAATTTGCCTAAGCATTGAGGACTCAGAGAAATTTCCAGATCTGCAGAATCATAGTGCAGAGGAATTTTTATTTTATTTTATTTTTTGGTCTTAATCACTTTAACTTTTCACCTCTAATTTGCACAGCCAAGTTTACTTGACAATTTAGAGAGAGGCAACCAGTTCTGCCTTTGGATGTTTATCTGGCCCTGGTAACAAAATATAGCCCTGGATATTTACCTGATCCTTTCTGCACAGCATCCCCCCCTGCATTCTAATATTGTACTGCTGCCTGAACACAGAAGAGCTAGCTCTTGTCCTGGATCTCTCTTCTTCAGCAGTATTGAACCAACTGCAGTTGTTCAAATTCACCATATGCTGTCATTCATTCAACAAATACCAATCAAATGCCTATTTCATATCAGACAATTTTCTATGCTTGAGTAGATAAAAGATATCCCTACTATGTTACAAAACTTACATTCTAGTATCAGGCATACATATACTAATGCCATTTAAGAAAATGGTTTTCCCCAATTCTATATGGAGAACTCTAAACCACCTTCCAAATTCAGCTTAAATATTATCTCCCATGGGAAGTCTTTCACATCCATTCCCTCAATCCTATGCAGAACACGATTACAGCACTTACTATTTCTGAGGCACTTTTCTATTGAAGACTCGGACCCTCTTCAGTGTGGAGACTGTCCTCATCTCCTTTATATATGCAAGTCCCATGCTTGCCTCAGATGAGACTTTTCTTTGAAATAACATACAGTCCCAAATCACTTTAAAATGCTGCATCATACTTGATAAAGGTCATGGGAAAAGAGAATGGTACAAGCGGTTTTGAATTATAGACTACTGAGGGAAATGTTAAGAGTAGGTGTCTGATTCAAGGGATAATAGTAAAAGAAGTGTCTTTGATAAAGACCGAGTAAAACCTGTACCACAACCGTGTTTGTTCCGGTTCCCCTCTCTACAGCTATGTCTGTACTAACAGGGATGCCTCTGAGAAAGTAAGCTCAATCTCAGTGGATCTATTTGCTCTTTGGTTTGACTTGATGACTTCAACTCTCTCTTATGTCAGAATTATAATGGTTTCATTTAGTTTCCAGTCTAACCTCTGCATAGATGTCTATGTGGAGCTCAGAGGGGCACGTACCTTTTGCAAAGACTGGCAACTCATACCTTTTCCTTTATCATTTTCTAAGCCTGATGAAATTGAGCATTCTAAATGCTCAGATCACTTGACCAGACACTAATTTGACCAAATGAGTCAGTGTGCATTCTTAATAGAACTAATTTGAACAAAACTTAAGACTATAAGGAAGAAAAAAATTTTCTTTTAACCCCTCACCTATCCCCCACCACATAGGAGGTCCTCCTGATAAACATGTTTTTGTTTGTTTGCATTTTCTTGCCACTAATGTTTATGCTGGTATTCTTTTTTTTTTTTTTTATGCTGGTATTCTTATCAGCTATTAGCCCATCTGAACTGGTCTTTGTTGTGGTTTCTTTTCAACTATTTGAAGGCCAAATGAAAGACTCTCTAGACACATCCCTAATGAGCAGGAGATACATGCATAAAATTCTCCTTTAGCTAACTCAGTCTTGACCCCATAAAGAAAACTGAGCACCGAAGAGTTGATGTTTTTGAATTGTAGTGTTGAAGAAGACTCTTGAGAGTCCCTTGGACTCCAAGGAGATTCAACCAGTCAATCCTAAAGGAAATCAGTCCTGAGTATTCATTGGAAGGACTGATGCTGAAGCGGAACTCAAATAATTTGGCCACCTGATGTGAAGAACTGACTCATTGGAAAAAACCCTGATGCTGGGAAAGACTGAAGGCAGGAGGAGAAGCGGACAACAGAGGATGAGATGGATGGGTGGCACCACTGACTCAATAGTCATGAGTTTGAGCAAGATCCAGGAAGTGCTGATGGACAGGGAGGTCTGGTGTGCTGCAGTCCATGTGGTCACAAAGAGTCACACATCACTGAATGGCTGAATTGAACTGATTCTCATTTTATGGTCTCATCTAGCAGATTAAGATATAACTCAGCTTAACAGAGGGCTTCGTGACTCAGCTGGTAAAGAATCTGCCTGTAATGCAGGAGACCTGGGTTTGATATCTAGGTTGGGAAGATCCCCTGGAGAAAGGAACATCTACTCACTCCAGTATTCTGGCCTAGAGAATTCCATGGACTCTATAGTCCATGGGGTCACAAAGAGTAGGACATGACTGAGCAACTTTCACTTTCAGGATAATAGAAAGGGAAGGAAACTTATGAGTGATTTCAAGAGAATTCCACTTTTATATCCCCCAAGGATAGAATTTATCCATTCATCACTGTCTAAATTTTCTATATTCAGTATCAAATTATGGTTCATTTGGTAAACCTAAGTAATGAGATTGTATTTCGGAAACTTGGAAAATTATATCAGTTAAAGAAATCCTTACTTACTCCTTGGAAGGAAAGTTATGACCAACCTAGATAGCATATTAAAAAGCAGAGACATTACTTTGCCAACAAAGGTCCATCTAGTCAAGGCTATGTTTTTTCCAGTAGTCATGTATGGATGTGAGATTTGGACTGTGAAGAAAGCTGAGTGCTGAAGAATTGATGCTTTTGAACTGTGGTGTTGGAGAAGACTCTTGAGAGTCCCATGGACTGCAAGGAGATCCAACCCGTCCATTCTGAAGGAAATCAGTCTTGGGTGTTCTTTGGAAGGAATGATGCTAAAGCTAAAGGTGACCAGTACTTTGGCCACCTCATGTGAAGAGTTGACTTATTGGAAAAGACTCTGATGCTGGGAGGGATTGGGGGCAGGAGGAGAAGGGGACGACAGAGGATGAGATGGCTGGATGGCATCACCGACTCGATGGACATCAGTCTGAGTGAACTCCGGGAGTTGGGGATGGATAGGGAGGCCTGGCGTGCTGCATGGGGTCACAGAGTTGGACATGACTGAGCAACTTAACTGAACTGAAAAAAATCAAATAATTCACTTTGGCTCATCGATATCCATGAATAGGTCATCATTTGTTACTACCTATTTAATGCAAAGTTGCTGTTGTTGTGCTGCTAAGTCGTTTCAGTTGTGTGTGACTCTGTGCAACCCCATAGATGGCAGCTCACCAGGCTCCTCTGTCCCTGGGATTCTCCTGGCAAGAATACTGGAGTGGGTTGCCATTTCCTTCTCCATTCGTGCAGAGTGAGCAGCTTTAAATCGCCAACTATTTCCCCATCCTCCAGTAATTGTTTCCTAAAATTGTTAGTGTTTTCTCTAGTGATTATCTACCTAAAATCAAATACATAGCTGAATAATGGAGTTAACCTGCTGATACTAAATCTATATATAATCTCAAATGGCATAGCTGTTACAAATAAAGAGTCAGATTGACTAGGTTCAAAACCTGACTCCACCCCATACAGACTGTGGGAATTTGCACATGTCAGAGTCTCCATAGGCTTATTTTTCTCACCTATAAAATGGTGAGAATATTGGAACATATAGGAGAGAATGGAGTGAAGAATAAATAAAATAATTGATGGAAAATTCACAGTACAGTGCCTGGGGAAAAAAATGCATAATAAATGTGGAACTTCATGATATAAGCTATGAATATTTAAAAAGTAATGAAATAAACTTGGACAGGGAGTAATAAAAAAAGGTTGAATCTACCTAGCCCTCCAATACTCCTGAAGATGGGACATCCTTTAAAACATTGTCATTTTCAAGCATCTCTAATAAGAACTGAATATCCATTGATATGTCCATGATACTTTAGAAGAAAAAATAAAATCTTACAGATGGTGATAAAATTTGGGGATTATAAGAATGGTCGCTATACATCCTTGTCGATCTTGTACAATCCAGCTTCATATTTGCTATCATGTGAAAAAATTAATAGCATCCTTGTACATTCTCAAAATAACTTGATTTGAATAATAAATTATGTGGTCATACTTCTTTTAAAGATGTAGAATCATATAAACATTCTCCAAACTCTCAATTTTCTTTTTGCTTAAGCACATTTTCCACAGAGAGATTGAAACAAACTATACAAAAAGCATATATTTATTCATTAATCAGCAATTCAGTTAGTCTATGTGACTATTAGATTTAATTGCCTGCAAATCATGATCTATTAATAGAACATTATTGTTGGCAACCTAATTTCTATTAAAGCTTCCAAATCAAATATTCAGAGTCAATATACTCCCAATTCATGAACCCACACAAAAATTTCATTGAGTTTAGAGGTATTCAACTCATAAAGGAAGATTTTAAAAAATTAATAGTGATCCAAGATAGATATTCCAAAATTACATTTCTATGATAATAAAATTTAATGTGAAAAGTTCAATATCAGGGTTGCTTTTAAATTAATGAGTTATACTGCTGCTGTTCTTCATCAGATCTTTAAAATTGGATGAGGCATTTATTTTCACAAACACACTAACTTCATATTTTAAACTGAAAAGTAAGAGGAATAATAATTTATGTTGGAAGAGATTAATCTATGGACCTTTTACATTTCTACACACCAGGTTGCCAGAGACATTGATAGCCTTCTAGACTATCTTTCTAAGAGTGTTCACATAATGAATAGCTTTACAAGACAGACAGAGTGTCTCCCTCTGGAGCAAAAGGCAGGTGTGTTAACATTTAATAAAGATAATGTCTTCCCACTGGGCAAAGTTTAGGCAGATTTGCTGGCATCTCATTATAAAAGCTTGGTGTTTCCTAAATTCAGGTTTCTTCAGATGTGGTGCAAATCACATTTGCAGCATTCATCTAGGCCCACCTGCACTACTTCCATGGGATTTCTGGTGCAAGAAGCAAAACGTAAATACAAAACTCATAGTGCCTGCTCTGTTACAGTAATAAAACCCTTTGTCTGTGACCCAGGATTCTTGAATCTTCTGTCAACATTTATGAAATTGTGACAGTCTAATTGTTTACCAAGCAACTCAGTAAGTTTCTCTCCATTGAAACATAATAAGAAATATATATTAACACTCTGTATGTGGTGTTTTATTTTTTTTGTGCATAGGCACTCATGTTTTCTAGGGATGTATATGGATGTGTGTGTGTTCGCAATGTGTTTTTAAAGTAAATTATATGATTAAAAATGTGTTTTACTCCACAAATATAGGAAATAGAAATTACAAACTCACACAAGTATAAAATTATATCCTTTCCACAAAGGATATCACCACTTTTATTAATAGAGAAATTATGCGTTAACGAGGTGGATGAAATTGGTGCCTATTATACAGAGTGAAATAAGCCAGAAAGAAAAACACCAATACAGTATACTAACACATATATATGGAATTTAGAAAGGTGGTAATGATAACCCTATATGCAAGACAGCAAAAGAGACACAGATATTTAGAACAGACTTTTGGACTCTGTGGGAGAGGGAGAGGGTGGGATGATATGGGAGAATGACATTGAAACACGTATACGATCATGTAAGAAACGAATCGCCGGTCTATGTTCGATACAGGATACAGGATGCTTGGGGCTGGTGCATGGGGAAGATCCAGAGAGATGATATGGGATGGGAGGTGGGAGGGGGGTTCAGGATTGGGAACTCATGTACACCCGTGGTTGATTCATGTCAATGTATGGCAAAACCAATACAGTATTGTAAAGCAAAATAAAGTAAAAAAATAAAATAAAAAGATAAAGAACAGCAGAAAAGTCTATGAACAACATATATATATATATATTTGCTAGAGACATTTAACAAATTAATTAACTTGCTAAATTAATTTAATTTTAAAACCTTGATTTCTATAAGGATATTTAATTGTCCTTATTAATTTTGCTCACATGATTATCTCTGTAACCTGTATTACAAAATGCTGGTAATTTTTTTAAACTTCTATTTTTTATCTGAACCAATTCCTAACATATTTTTAACTCTCAAATGTCATATAAAATCTTGATAGAATTACCTCATTGGTATCTCCATATAAATTTATAGTTCCAGATACTTCAGTTTAACCTTTGCATTGCATCAGATTTAATAAGAAAAAAATAAATAAATGGAGAAATTTCTGAAACAAATTATTTTATAAATTCAAACACTGGGTTAGTTTTTACTCTTTGTTTAGAATCAGAAAAATAGAATAAGCTTGAAAGTCTGGAAATACTTACAGAACAGCATGATATTCAAATTACCCTTGTACATTCTGACTCTTCTCATAAAAAATAGTCAACATTTTTCTTTCTTAAATTTTGTGAGGGTCTCCTTGAGAGTTTGCAATAGCAGCTTTATTCTGAGGACTATCTGGTAAATTGAAGAGGGATATCCTTTGCCATTTCTTCCATCATAATGTAGTTTCTATTTCCCTTTCTCCTGAAGATCGCTGTTAATGTGAAGGCCCTCAATTATAGAAATGGCCTAACGGCATGTTCTGTAACTTCTGAGGTTGGGTCTTTAGAGACCTACATCTGCTGGCAGCTCTCTTAGAATGCTTCTTTAAAAAAAAAAAAAAACACCATGCTGTAAGAAAGCTCAAGCAGCAACATGCTGCTGCTGCTGCTAAGTCGCTTCAGTAGTGTCTGACCCTGTGCGACCCCAGAGATGGCAGCCCACCAGGCTCCGCCATCCCTGGGATTCTCCAGGCAAGAACCCTGCAACATGAAGAGGCCCTAAAAGCTCTTGGAAACAGAGGAGGCCAGATATACATACCATCTCAACTGACAGATACAAATGAACTCACAGTCTCCAGTTTTTCCAGCTGGCAGTTCCGGCTAAGCACCCTTCCAAGATCAAGAATCAACTGCTGGTCACGTGATTGAGGCCACTTTGAAAAATACTCCAGGCAACGCTTTTTTTAACAGTGAGGAGCCATTTCTGTCCAGCCCTGCCTAAACTGCAAAATCATGACAAAGCCTTGAGATTATTTTAGGGCTGCTGCTGCTAAGTCGCTTCAGTCGTATCCCACTCCGTGAGATCCCATAGACGGTAGGCCACCAGGCTCCTTTGTCCGTGGGATTCTCCAGGCAAGAACACGGGAGTGGGTTGCCATTTCCTTCTCCAGTGCATGAAAGTGAAAAGTGAAAGTGAAGTCGCTCAGTTATGTCCGACTATTAGTGACCCCATGGACTGCAGCCCACTAGGCTCCTCCCTCCATGGGATTTTCCAGACAAGAGTACTGGGGTGGGTTGCCATTGCCTTCTCCCTATTTCAGGGCATCTATCAGCAAATATTTATGTAAAGATAGATATATATATATATATATATATAACCTACATACAATTTTTTTCAAACTTAAAAAAAAAAATTTACAATCCTTTAGAAAATGTAAACGCCACTCTTTACCCATAGGCCAAACAAAGAAAAATCCTGGGGCAGGGTTGGGCCCATGAGCATAGGTTGTCATCCCCTGCTTTAAGACACTAAATGTTGGGGTATTTTGTCACATAGCACTAGATAGTCAAAACAGACTATATAATGTAATATTCACATTATTTATGCTTTAAAGAATAAACGAAGAATTCACTTGTTAAAATGTTTGTTGGAAACAAGTGTTTATCCACTTGAAGATCTGACTTTTCATAAAAGTTTCAATATTCTCATTCACTTCAATACAATCACTCCCACTTTGTCATCACTTAGCCCAATTTTTTACAAGTGAAAAGTGCTTTCATGCTTGGATAGTTAATTTTTGAAAATTAAATACAGAAAAAAATAATTTTCTGTATCTTAACAGATTCACTTTAAACCGTAACACTGTATTACAGTCTTTCATCAATCTGCAATGGAGAGTTTTTTCTCTGATTTCAATTGCTTATTTTTACAGTTTTCTAAATATCCACAGTGGGAATCTACCACATTTGCTTGTCCTTTTTTTTTGTATGCTGTGTCTGTTAATGATATAACCTCTGCTGATCTGAGTAAAGAATCCACTTGCAATGCAGGAGACTCTGGTTCGATTCGTGAGTTGGAAGATCTGCTGGAGAAACTATAAGCTAACAACTCCAGTGTTTGGGCTTCCCTGGTGGTTCAGCTGGTAAAGAATCCCTGGGATGGGAAGATCCCTGGAGAAGGAAAAGGCTACCCACTCCATTATTCAGGCCTGGAGAATTCCACGGATTGTATAGTTCATGGGGTCCCAAAGAGTCTGACATGACTGAGTGCCTTTTACTTTCACTTTTCAGCTGATCTGATTAAGATAGAAACATAAAGTTTATCTCATTTGCTTCCCTCTGACTTGCTCCACATTGTCAAGTAATTATTTTTTGGCTAAATGTTATTCACATTTATTCTTTCTTTTTATTCTAACTGCCATTGATTTTTTCTTAAATCTCTTCATTATCTATAAACTGAATTCCTGACGTATATTGTCTCTGGTAGATGCAGTACAGAAATTCATTTGTTACAGGCATTTTGGTGACTGTGAAGTATGTATCATTGTGATTTTTGTCTTCATCATCCCTGCTAATATTAGATAACTTTTCACATACTTATAGCCTTTTGTACATCTTTAGAGAAATTTCTATTCAGACACTTTGACATTTTAAAATTTATCTTTTTATTATTGACTGTAACTTTAATATTTTTATTAATAGACTATGCTTTTTAGAACAGTTGTTGATTTACAGAAAATTTGACCAGACAGTACAGAGAATTCTCATATATGTTTGCATATTCTTGCAAATTGTTTTCTCTGTTTTTAACACCTTGCCTTAGTATGTCCATTTTGCTACCATTAATAAATCAACGTTAATATATTATTATTCATGAAAGCTCATGGTTTATTCAGGTTTTTATTTTTTTCTTTTTAATTTTTACCTAACATCTTCAACCTTTGGAATCAATATTAAAATACCAACATCACTTTTTCAACCGTTTCCTTCTCCTCTGAATCCCCACAACTTCATCACAAGAAAAGACAGCAGAATATGTTTCTGAAAGCAAAAATGTCAAAACGACTGTGAATATAATTTAGAGATGAGTCTAGAGCTAATAAAGTTTGATCTTCACCCTTACCCTCATCACCTTCTCCCAAAGTCCTGTGTGGTGCTCTAGCAATGGGTTCACTTAACCAATTTTTTTTAATTTGAAAAGTGAGACTTTTAAAATATATTTGTGTAAAGAAGATCCCAAACATGTAAAAGCTTTAAACCCCCCAAACTTGGATGAAACCCTATATACTTTTTATTATTCTAGAGCGTCAGATAATGCCAGGTTGGTTTGGCATCAAATTTTATATTGTGAATCAAACACTTCAAGCTACCCATATTGTGAGTGTGTGTGTGTGTGTGTGTGTGTGTGTGTGTGTGTGTGCGCTCAGTTGTTTCTGACTCTTGCAACCCCATGGACTGTAGCTTGCCAGGCTTCTCTGCCCAAGGAATTTCCAGGCAAGAATACTGGAGTGGGTAGCCATTTCCTACTACAAGTGATCTTCCCAAACCAGGCATCGAAACCCATGTCCCTTGTGTTTCCTGCATTGGCAGGTGGATTCTTCACCACTGGGTTACCTGGGAAGTCCTACATGTATTTTAACAGACAGTAAAGGTAAAGGTTTCCTGTCATAGAAAACCCTTTATTGGGGGCCCAAAAAATGTGATAGGAAAATATGTTACCTCTTCCTCATTAATTATCCTTAAGGAGACATGTCATAGGAGAAAATGGAAATCAGGACAGCATTACACATTCTACTTGTTTGGATCATACCAGTTCTATTTGAATAGTATCACTTCTATGATTAATGCTGGTCCTGTACAGAATAAAGGCACTTTATGTTTAAAATCCATCAACACATTTCTTATCATGTCAGTTGAGCACATTGTTTCTTACATTATTCATATCTACTTGAAGACTGTTGTGAGAAATTCATTCTGAGTTTTAGTTTAAGTATAATGATATAGGGCAAATAATTTTACTTTTATATTATGAATATGGTGAAGTGTATGAATTATAAAATTTCTGAGATACTTGCTAGAAAGCCTAGAGCTAAGATACAAGTTATTAGTCTACTGAAGTGCCTGGATCATCTATCATCTATAAAATATCTTTTTAACTCAGACTGCCCTAATTCTCAGTTGCTCATATTTTCCTGCACCTAAATTTAGGATATTTCATTTTATTTTTATATGTCTTTGCAATTCACTTTAAAATCTATTTTATAATGAGGCAGGATGTAAATTAAAGCTATATGTAATAATAAATTAATAGATACAAGCAAAATTGAGTCATGAAATAAACCTAGCTTTATAGGTTAAGTCTCATTAGTTTCCTGGCATAGTTAGGAACTTGAGGAAATGTATCAATTTCATTTTGCTACTAAAAATGTCCTCTTCTCTAGCATCTAATATCTTTTGGAAATTTTCATTTCATGTACTGCATATCTGGGGGTTTGCTTTACCTAAATAGGATTTCCATCAGTTTCTATGACCTAGATTTTGAA
Source organism: Redunca redunca (assembly GCA_006410935.1). Taxonomy (NCBI): domain Eukaryota; kingdom Metazoa; phylum Chordata; class Mammalia; order Artiodactyla; family Bovidae; genus Redunca; species Redunca redunca. Next base: position 226,197 of record SJYQ01002986.1, read on the forward strand.
AAGCCTTAATTGATCAGTTGGTTCTTTCAAGTATTAAGATCTTTTCACTGCATACTCAAGACTTGCCTATCCAGCACTAATCTTGAATCAATTCTGAGGATTATTTTTAAAATTTTCCCTAAAATTGTGGAATGTTTGGATTTAAATTTACTATTCCAAAAATCTATGAATATATCTGACCTTGTTATATTAATACTCTATATATCTATTTTCTTATAAAATTTTGTTTGATTTCCTGACTCATTCAATTTATGAGGAAATTGAATCTATCTTCTTAATTCAATTCTTCTTGCCACCCTGATCCAACAGTTCAAGGCTAGTCACTCTAAATTAGATTTTTATCTCCTACTTCCCAGAAGTTAGATGGCTTAACCAAAATGGAAGAATCACATCCTACCACATGCACAATTCCAAGAAGCCCTCAATTTAGAGTACTTGTCTTCTTTGTCCCAAAATGATTGGATGTTTTGTGGTCATTAGGCTCCTATGGCCGATTTGCCTTGAAATTGATTAGGGCCATTAACCCCATATCTGGGCTGTTTCAGTAGCCTTCCCATCTCCATTGAGCCATGCTACTTCAGTCCAGCAAGGGCACAGAATTATGGCACTATCACCTTCTTTTTGATCCCTTTCTGTAGGGAAAGATGAACAAATGTGAAATTTATTATATTTCTGTTTTGAAACAGAGCCAATTTGTCCATGTAAGTTGTGCAAGGAACATTCAATAGTTTAACTGAGATCTGATGCTTCATCTCAGAATTCCAGTTTAAAGGCCACAGAGTTCATCAAGTTACAGGGATCCTAATGATCACCTTTTTGTCATTATTATTGTTTTTTCTTACAGCTGAGGGCAAAAGATGGTGAGAAATATTTTCCGCAAAACGTCTATTTCTATTTCTCTCCTGTGTGCATGCACACATGCTCACTCTTCAAAAACACAAAACCTTCACAGCAATGTTCTGGCCCAACTTCTTCTCAGCTTTCCTGGAAAAACAGCACATTTATCCAGCAACAGCTCTGCTTCTCTAGAAGTTCTATATGCATTAAACATGAGAAATTTGGAAACGCTCTCACCACGGAATATTTCCACCATTTAGTCACTTTTAAAATTCCATATCAAACTTCCTGATTTTGCAGAGAGAAAATATCCTTTCCAGAGGCACATTTGTTACTGTCAAGTCAGATTTGTGTGTTTTTACATTAATGGCTGAAAATCAGGAACCCTGTTTTTAAGACTAGATGAGGTGTCCTATGAGTGGAAGTGCTTCTCTCTGCCTATGAAAGCAGATCTGCTACAAGTAATGGATGATGAGATTTCATGAGCTGAGCAAATAACATGGATAGAGATTGACAGACTCAAAAGCTGTAACAGACAGATCCTTCAGCTAGTTTATCTATTGAACATTCTATGGTATTTGTATGCCATGGATCACTAAAATCATATTAGCCTGCTGCTATTGTAGAAACCTTTTATGATTAATGGTCAGAAACCATCCTAGTAAATATAAGAATGGAGGAGGATATTCTCTTCAAGGTTGTGGAATATATTATTTCTCAGTAAGTACTGACATGGCCATAGACCTGAAAAACAGCTCCATCTCATGACCATAATTTGTTCTGGATGTTTCATCATAAACATTGTCCCTTATAAAGAGTTGCCTTTGTGATGGCTATGCTTTGCAGAATGTATTTTCAGTAACAGCATTAATGCTTCTTGCCACATATTAAAGCTCAACAAACTGGGGGCCCACGTGTGTGCAAAACAAATTGTGAGACACAAGAAAAATCTTCTAAAATTGACACATTTTATTATTCAGGAAAGACTAGGTTCTGGTGCAAAATCAGGTATCAGTGGCCAGATTCAGAAGAGGTGTGTGCTTCTTGCTCATATCGAATACAACCTGAGTTTCCTAACTTTTTGGATAGTGGTCTTCCATATGGTACCTCAGGAAATCAGTTGCTTCCACCATGCTTCTCCATCTAAAACAGATGGACTCTTAGACCTAAGAGTCCTAAGAAAGAACATAGAGAGCTTACATTTCTTCTCAAATACCGCCTCACAAAAATGAGACAATTCATTTTTCTTGCATATCATTGGTGGATACTGGGCAAGTGCCCCATTAGCTATGAGAGGGATGAGAAACATAGACCACCCAGGTACACAGAAAAATTGAAGATTAAAAGTATCTGCAAAACTACTGGGCAAGAGTATGAGATTATTATTATTTTTATTTTACTTTACAATACTACATTGGTTTTGCCATACATCAACATGAATCTACCATGGGTATACATGAGTTCCCAATCCTGAACCCCCCTCCCACCTCCCTCCCCATACCATCTCTTGGGGTCATCCCAGTGCACCAGCCCCAAGCATCCTGTATCCTGCATCAAACCTAGATGGCAATTCATTTCTTACATGATATTATACATGTTTCAATGCCATTCTCCCAAATCATCCCACCCTCTCCCTCTGAGATTATTTTCTGTGTGAGGACTGGTTGGTCATATGATGTAGATTCTGTCTAAATTATCATTATTTTGCTATCACATTTCTATTGCTTAATTTTTATTATAAAAATTTTGAGCCCATTCTGCTAGGAATTGGGTTACTCCCTGATTGAAATACACATTGAATTTTTAGTCACTGAGTTTAGAGAAAACGGGCTTCCCCAGTGGCTCAGCAATAAAGAACCCATCTGCATTACAGGAAATGTGGGCTTGATCTTTTGGTGAGGAAGATCCTCTAGAGGAGGAAATGGCAACCCACTCTAGTATTCTTGCCTGGGAAATCCCATGGACAGAGAGGCCTGGAGTGCTACAGTACCTGGGGTCACAAGAGAATCAGACATGACCTAGTGACTTAGCAACTAGACAAAAACAAACATTAGAGAAATTAACTACTTTAAATACATAAGAAAATAATTTGATTATGCATATGTTTGTACTAAGTACTATCTAGATGTCAGAGCATGTTTTGTTTTATTTCTACAGAACCCATATTTCTACAGTATATTTCTTACCCATGTATGGCATAGAAATGGACAGAGTTAGGCAAATAATGAAGTATTTATGAACAAGATTTAGATCCTGTCTGGGGCTACTCTCATTTCTCTCTGCTGTCTATCTCCTCTCTACTACCAAAACAAAGACTTCTAAAAACCAGTAATTCTGTTTCAGATAGAATACCAGCAAGTCTGTTTCAGGTACTGGACTTCAAAAGGCTATATATACATATTTCCTGGCCAAATGTATGTTTTTATTGAATTACAGTTGATCTACAATATTTTATTGGCTAGTGACATTCAACATAGTGACTCAACATTTATATACTCTGCAAAAATGGTTACCACAATAAGCTGTTACCATCTGTCACAATACAAATTTATTACAGTATTATTCAATATATTCCCTATGCTGAAGATTACCTCTTCATATTTTTTAAACTGGAAATTTTTACCTTTTAATGCCGTTCATCTGTCTCATGAACTCCCTCTTCTTCCTCCCTGCTGGTCATCACCAGTTTGTCCTCTGTATCTGTGAGTCTATTTTTGTTTTCAGTTCAGTTTAGTTCAGTTATTCAGTCATGTCCAGTTCCTTGCGAACCCATGAATCGCAGCACGCCAGGCCTCCCTGTCCATTACCAACTCCCGGAGTTCACTCAGACTCATGTCCATCGAGTCAGTGATGCCATCCAGCCATCTCATCCTCTGTCGTCCCTTTCTCCTCCTGCCCCCAATCCCTCCCAGCATCAGAGTCTTTTCCAGTGAGTCAACTCTTCACATGAGGTGGCCAAAGTACTGGTCACCTTTAGCTTTAGCATCATTCCTTCCAAAGAAAACCCAGGGTCAGAATGGACTGGTTGGATCTCCTTGCAGTCCAAAGGACTCTCAAGAGTCTTCTCCAACACCACAGTTCAAAAGCATCAATTCTTCAGGGCTCAGCTTTCTTCACAGTCCAACTCTCACATCCATACATGACCACAGGAAAAAACATAGCCTTGACTAGACGGACCTTAGTCGGCAAAGTAATGTCTCTGCTTTTGAATATGCTATCTAGGTTGGTCATAACTTTTCTTCCAAGGAGTAAGCGTCTTTTAATTTCATGGCTGCAGTCACCATCTGCAGTGATTTTGGAGCCCCCAAAAATAATATCTGACACTGTTTCCACTGTTTCCCCATCTATTTCCCATGAAGTGATGGGACCAGATGCCATGATCTTCGTTTTCTGAATGTTGATCTTTAAGCCAACTTTTTCGCTCTCCTCTTTCACTTTCATCAAAAGGCTCTTTAGTTTTTCTTTACTTTCT
>SJYQ01002986.1:254679-266146 GCA_006410935.1 Redunca redunca
TAATTAACATTATATTTCTTCACATGTACATATGAAAAAGCCAAAAATAATTTGTAAAAGCTAGCCTTACTTCAGCTCATATGTTTTTTGGAATATTTTTATTATTTACACCTTCATTTATTTTGTGCATATTTCTCTTTCTTGTATTCATCTTAATTTTTTCAGATGTAATTTTAATTTCTCCAGATAATTCTTAATTTTATCATGCCAGTTATATTGACTTTTGAAGTTTCTTTGAATTATTTCAGAAAAATGGCATATAAATTAATATTTAGCCTTGATGAGGTGCCATCAACCATTGTCTCAGTTCAGAAAGTCTCAAGAATCTTTAATTTAGCTTTCATTAGTTTCAGGTTTGCATATGAATTCCCATCTGAATTCACATGTGAATTCCCATCACTAGTTTTAGTTTTTCAGGATTCAAATCTCTTTTGCTGTTGTTTTAAGTCATGCCTGACTCTTTTGCTATCCCATGGACTATAGCATGCCAGGCTCCTCTGTCCATGGGATTTCCTAGGCAAGAATACTGGAGTAGGTTGCCATTTCCTTCTTCAGGAGATCTTCTAGACCCAGGGGAGATCTTCAGGAGATCTTCAAATCTGTATCTTCCACATTGGTAGGTGGATTCTTTACCACTGAGCCACTAAGGAAGCCCACAAATCTCTTTTCCTTGACAATAAAGTAACTCTATGTGAAGAAGCATGTGTTCCAAAGGTGAGAAAAATGGTAGGACAGGTATCTTTAATTCTATAGATGTAGTTGACGAGCTATTGATACTTACAAAAGAAGCAAGAATGGAAGAGGCACCTAGCTCAGTCCTTGAATGTTGGCAGTGGGTCTCTCCTGTTGGAATAATATTTGGGAGATTTATGCATTTTGCCTCAACCACCACTTTGCTTCCAGGCTACTAAATGCTAACTAAGCACTATCTGATTATTTGCAGTTCTTTCTTCTGTTGATGATGTCTTTTGTTAGTTCTCAGACTCTATGCTCCATACTATCTTGAGGGTAAACCCTTTATTTCATCTCTTCATTGTTTTTGTTGTTGTTGTTGTATGTTTGTTTGTTTGTTTTACAGCATTCTTAGTAATAGTCACAGCTCACTTAATGTGAAGAGCTGACTCATTTGAAAAGACCCTGATGATGGGAAAGATTGAGGGCAGGAGGAGAAGGGGATGACAGAGGATAACATGATTGGATGACATCACTGACTCGATGGACATGGGTTTGGGTAAACTCCAGGAGTTGGTGATGAACAGGGAGGCCTGGTGTGCTGTGGTTCTTGGGGTTGCAAAGACTCAGACACGACTGAGTGACTGAACTGAGCTGAATTCAAGGATAGAAAATTGGCGAAAGTCAGCATGATAAAATATTTCTGAAGTTGGCTGTGAACTATTTTATTTATTTTTTCCATTCTTTTGTCTTATTGAGATATAATTGGCATATAGCATTGTGTAAATTTAAGCTTGCAACATGCTGATTTGACACACTTCTACATTGCATATGATTTCTACCATTGTAGTTAGAAGATTCTAACTGCAATTGAGTTGTTGTTCAGTCGCTACGTTGTGTCCAATTCTGTATGATCACATGGACTGCAGCACGCCAGGCTTCCCTTTCCTTCACCATCTCTGGAGTTCGCTCAGATTCATGACCTTCAATTTGGTGATTCCATCCAACCATTTCATCCTGTTGCTCCCTTCTCCTCATGATCTCAAACTTTCCCAGCATGAGGGTCTTTTCCAATGAACCAGAGCATTAATTAACACCACCATCATATTACATAATTATCATTTTTTGTGTTAATTGATAGGACACTTAATATTTAATATTTCCCATATATAATACACTGTGTGTGTTAAGTTGCTTCAGTTGTGTCCAACTCCTTGCGTCCCCATGGGCTGCAGCCTGCCAGGCTTCTCTGTTCATGGGAGTCTTGAGACAATACTGGAGTGGAATGCCATGCCCTCCTCCATGGGATCTTCCCAATCCAGGAATTGAACATGTGTCTTATGTCTCCTGCATTGGCAGATGTGTTCTTTATCTCTAGTGTCACCTGGGAAGACCAATATAATATGGAATCAACTATAATCACAATGTTGTGATCACATCCCCAGAAGCTATTAATCTTCTAACTGCAATTTTGTACTTTTTAACCAACATCTTCCCAATCCCCCAACCTCGCAGCACCTGGTAACCACCATGCTACTCTGTGTTTTTATGAGTTTGCCTTCTTGGATTCTACATGTGCTATGGTATCACACAATATTTGTCCTTCTCTGAGTTATTTCACTTAGCATAATGCCTTCAACATTCATCCATGTTGCCACAAATAGCAGATTGTTTTTTTGTCTTTCATGACTGGCTATGCGTGTGTGTGTGTGTGATAGAGAGACAGAGTGAGAGATATATTCTTTATTACTCATGCCTTGATGGGCATTTAAGTTGTTTTCATAACTTGGCTGTTATGAATAATGCGATCATGAAGTAAGATAACAGAATAAATTCAAGGAACTTAGGAGGCTAACCATAAAACAGGAAAGAAAAAAAAGTTGTTAAAATAGTTTATTCATGTTTGGGAATGCATGTATACTCGTGGTGGATTCATGTCAATGTATGGCAAAACCATTACAGTATTGTAAAGTAAACTAAAGTTAAAATAAAAATTAAAAAAAATAGTTTAATCAAATCTACAAAAGAAATTTACAACATTTAAATATTAATTTGTCTATAGAGTAGAGAGAGGCTTCCCTGATAGCTCAGTTGGTAAAGAATCCACCTGTGATGCAGGAGACCCACGTTCAATTCCTGGATCAGGAAGATCCAGTTGAGAAGGGATAAGCTACCCCCTCCAGTATTCTTGGGCTTCCCTGGTGGCTCAGCTGGTAAAGAATATGCCTGCATTATGGGAGACCAGGGTTCAATCCCTGGGTTGGGAAGATACCCTGGAAAAGGGAAAGGCAACCCACTCCAATATTCTGACCTAGAGAACTGTATGACTGTATAGTCCATGGGGTCACAAAGAGTCGGATATGACTGAGTGACTTCCTTATATTAAATATTTGACAGGTTAAGATATTTTTTTTTTTTGGTTATTAGAATCTCAAATTCTTTTGTTTGTTTAAAAACCTCTAAACATAAATTGTTAGTTACCAGAAAACTTGCTTCTCTTACTATTTAACTCTAGAAGTTAGTTCAGTTCACTTCAGTCATTCTGTCATGTCCGACTCCTTGCAACCCCATGAATTGCAGCATGCCAGGCCTCCCTGTACATCACCAACTCTCAGAGTTCACTCAAATTCATGTCCATTGAGTCGGTGATGCAATCCAGCCATCTCATCCTCTGACGTCCGCTTCTCCTCCTGCCCCCAATCCCTCCCAGCATCAGAGTCTTTTCCAATGAGTCAATTCTTCACATGAGGTGGCCAAAGTACTAGAGTTTCAGCTTTAGCATCAGTCCTTCCAAAGAACAACCAGGACTGATCTCCTTTAGGATGGATTGGTTGGATCTCCTTGCATTCCAAGGGACTCTCAAGAGTCTTCTCCAACACCACAGTTCAAAAGCATCAATTCTTTGGCACTCAGCTTTCTTCACAGTCCAACTCTCACATCCATACATGACCACAGGAAAAACCATAGCCTTGACTAGGTGGACCTTTGTTGGCAAAGTAATGTCTCTGCTTTTGAATATGCTACCTAGGTTGGTCATAACTTTCCTTCCAGGGAGTAAGCGTCTTTTAATTTCATGGCTGCAGTCACCATCTGCAGTGATTTTGGAGCCCCCCAAATAAAGTCTGACTCTGTTTCCACTGTTTCCCTATTTCCCATGAAGTGATGGGACCAGATGCCATGATCTTAGTTTTCTGAATGTTGAGCTTTAAGAGAGCTTTTTCCACTCTCCTCTTTCACTTTCATCATGAGGCTTTTTAGTTCCTATTCAAGAAATAATTAAATGTATTTATATTTCTATGGAAATAAATAATGGGAGAAAAAGAACATGTAGTTCACTATATCAATACGGTTTGAATGGTCTATATTTCACAAAGCTTTCATTTGTCACTATAAAACAATAATCATTTTCTAATACCACCTCATTCTTATTTACCATTCAAACTTGAATATTGTGAAATTCAAGTGATATATGGATGTATTTATTTGGAAAGTAAAACAATGAGACTCCATTTTCTAAGTAATAAAGACTTTTTTTTTCCTTTTGGTTGTACTATACAGCCTCTGTAAACCTTAGAATGTTATCATATCCCTGTGCTTTGCTCAAGCATAATTCCCATTTACTTTGTGATAAACTAGAACAAACTTTAATGTTCCATACATTCCTTGAATAAAGGGTGATGGCTGGATATTTGTGTTTTAAAACACATAAACACTACAGATATAGTATTTTGTATGCTCGGTGGAGTTGACTTGAGTGATTACAAAAAACAGGAATCTGAAACTTATTAAGCTGTAAAGTGTATTAAGTGGATTTGTTCTCATGATTGCATCATTGATCACATATGATCACTCTCTCATCCATCTAATGACAAAGAACAGTCACCAAATGCAAAGTCATCAATATAAAAATGTTCTTGCTTATGAAACATTCCAGGATTTGCTGTGTGAAAAGAATGAATTGCAGTAGAATTCTCACAGGCCTGTCTTATGGCAATCACGGATCAAATGCAAGCACAGGAAACAGCACATTCACTATTTGTATTAACGTGCTGACCCAGATCTTTACTTAGTGTTGAACACCGTTTTCCAGCTGCTCTTACTGCCCCATTTGGATGCTTTAGGGGTAAAACTATGGGATATATTAGTGTTAATTGACAAATCAGAGATGGGATAGGCACTGGATTGATTCCCTTAAGTTTATCACACCTAAAAAATAAACTTTATCATTAAACAGAAATTACAAAATAACAATAAAATCAATGAAAAAAACAGCCAGCGTATGGTTGTATAAGGCAATATAAAAGTATATTAAATAGGTATTGCTCTTTTTAAAGAGCATTTAAAATGTGAAAACATAAGTGAATTTTAGTACTTTTTTTCCTTTCCAGATTTATTGAGATATAATTGATTTACAGTGCTGTACACACTTAAGGGTTTGACTTATGTACATCATTACTTGTATAACTATGATTTATTAATGTAGTTTTATTAATTGCTACATTTTAAGGATGAAGTAATTGAGTGTAGCAAAGCTGTTCATCCAGGATTACATGGCAGATATGTTGCCTAGGTCTCTGGTTGGATTCAAAATCTGTGACCTAGACAACAGCACTCGAACTTCATGAAAGCTAGAAAAACTGTGTGTGTTCTGTTTTGAAGAAGAAATCCTTCTTCCTTCCTCTATGTTTTCTCTTCTACTTTTGAAATTGTAATTGTTTTATTCCTTTCTTTCAAGAAATCGTATTAAGCCAACATGTTTATTTTGTTTCATCACTGTTCTAGGTGCTAGGAAAAGGACAGTGAACAAGAGAACAAACTCAGAGACTCTGTTTTTCCATCAAAGTGGAAGAAGTATTTCATTCTTTTCAGTCTCATCTTCAAATAGGAAGATTACAAATTAATAATGTCACAAGTCATTTCATTTTGTATTTCTAACATATTGCAAAGTGATTTTCTGTTTTACTACTGAATGCATTTTGATATTTATTCAAAGGTTTTAGAAAACACAGGTTAAGAAATCAAAGATCCAATCTCTAAGTGAAAACATTCCCCATGGGCATCTAACGTATTTACAACAAAGCAGCCAGTGAGTTATATGGTTGTTAGGATTTTTTGTTGTCACTTGAAACTCCCCATTCTTATCTTTCTTTCCCAAGCCTGGACTGTAAATGTTCAAGCATTGGCAAGGCTCGTTAAGTAAAAGGATAACTATATATTTAATGTTCAACTTATGGTCTATTACTTAGAAAATTTCTGAAAAATGTGGATAAAGTACATTGGCCCACATTAATAGCTGTAGTTGAAGATTTACTATCATTTTTGTAGTTATTTATAAGCTTTTGGTGACTGCTTTTTCTCCCTCTCATTTTCTTTATGTTACTTACTTCCAGAAGACTGCATTATTTTTAAAATCGTTCCTTCAGAATTTCATTCAGCCTTTGACAGCTCATCTCTAATTTTTAGATTCCTTCTTAATGGTAATGATGTGTCTCTCACTGTATTACCAAGAATATTCAATTTACTGCCATTTGACAATTTAAAAAGAAGTAGCTCGCTACACATGCCTTATCTTTTCATTCAGAACATGATTCAATGCCATGCATTTTTGCTTCTTTTCAGACTTTGATGCAGTATTCTGTATTCTTAATATGGGATCTTTAGTCCATTATTGTTGTGAAAATCAGCTAAAATATTCAAATTCGTTTTATTCTATATATAGGATAAAAATTATCTATTATCACTGTAGATATTTTTAAATAGAATACTATCTGCAGTAAAAGCAAATATTATTATTGAGCTTTTATTATTACAATTAAGACTTGAGTGATTTATGCTTATTAGATCTCACATTAAGCCTATAGATATTACTGCTATATAAATTTTATTAATTACAGCATTGAGGCAGAAGGAGATTGAGTAAAGACCAAGACCCCACTGTCGGCAAGTCAAAGAGATCTGGTTCTGTAAAGCACTGCCTCCACTGGTAAACTATGCTGGATTCTAAATTGCTGACTTATCTTGCTTAAAGATAGATGCTTACCTTTTTAGCACGTTTTCACACATCATAATCAGTCATTAAAATAAACTAACTTTTGAAAATTCCATGTTACAAATGACTTAGAGAAAGGAAAATCACTACTGTACTCATTTCATATAGAAATATTGAGTGCTCAGTTCATTTCCAAATAGTGGTTGCATAGGAAAACATGTAAATGTTACTGGAGAGAGAATACCCACTTAAATTGGATCTTCCTTAGTAATGCTAGAAGTTTTTTCCACTGGAATTTTTTTTTTTTTAAGATGGTTGATCATTTTTACCTCAGAAAAGACTTGACATGATTAAAATAGTTATATGGCTCATGAAAGAAGTTTCTATAGTAACAAAAATACACAAAAGAGAGAAGCACAAAAATGTAAAGCTCAATTCACACTGAAAGATGTATTTATTCTATTTATAAACCTCATACCAGGTCGGAGTCAATGCTAATTTCCATCTTCAACATTTTCCAGTTGTCTTGAAAAGCCCATATATTGTTGGTTCTTGAAGTATAATAGAAGTAAAAACATTTCTTTTTTTCTACCATGAAAGGGAAATTTGGACAACTGAGGGAAAAAAGGTTAGGTATGCAGTTAAGTCTTTATATACTTATCCCTCCCTCTTCCACCCAAAGGTCAACTTCCTAAGAAGTCTACAGTGTGTGATATGCCCTGGAATACTCAACCCAAGAGTGTATCTATGTTCATTTAACACAGTTCTGAGCAGATATCAAAGACATTTTTTCATGTACAGCTATTATGTATTTTGTTCTTGTTGTTGTTTAGTATCTAATTTGTATCTGATTCTGTGACCCCATGGACTGAAACATACAAGGCTCCTCTGCCCTCCAATATCTCATGGAGTCTACTTAAATTCATGTCTACATTCAGTGATGTCAATGAACCATCCCAAACTCTGTCATCCCCTTCTCCTCCTGCCCTCAATCTTTTCCAGCATCAGGGTCTTTCCAGTGTGTGAACTCTTCACATAAAGTGGCCAAAGTATTGGAGCTTCAGCTTCAGCATAAGTCCTTCCAATGAATATTCAGGGTTGATTTCCTTTTGGATTGACTGGTTTGATCTCCTTGCAGTCCAAGGGACTCTTAAAAGTCTTCTCCAGCAACACAGTTCAGAAGCATCAGTTCTTTGGTTCTCAGCTTTCTTTAAGGTCCAACTCTCACATCTGTACATGACTACTGGGAAAACCTGAACTTTGACTAGATAGACCTTTGTTGACAAAGTGATGTCTCTGTTTTTTAACACGTTGTCTAGTTTGTCATAATTTTCCTTCCAAGGAGCAAGCATCTTTGAAATTCATGGCTGCAGTCTCCATTCACATTAATTTTTGAGACCAAGAAAATGAAACTGTCATTGTTTTCACTTTTTCCCCTCCTATTTGCCATGGAGTGATGTAACTGGAAGGGAAGATCCTAGTTTTTTTGTTTTGTTTTGTTTTGTTTTCTTTCTTTTTTTAATGTTAAGTTTTAAGCCAGCTTTTTACTCACCTCTTTCACCCTCCTGCATTGACAGGAAGATTCTTCACCACTGAGACCCTGGGAAGCCCTCTTTTTTCTTAACTGCTTGTAAAGCCTCCTCTGACAACCACTTTGCCTTCTTGCGTTATTTTTTCTTTGGGAAGATTTTGGTCACTGCTTCCTGTACAATGTTATGAACCTCCATCCATAGTTCTTCAAGCACTCTCTCTACCAGATCTAGTCCCTGGAATCTCTTTGTCACTTCTACTGTATAATCATAAGGGATTTATGTCATACCTGAATGGTCTAGTGATTTTCACTATTTTCTTCCATTTAAGCCTGAATTTGCAATAAGGAGCTCATGATCTGAACCAGTAAGTTCCAGGTCTTGTTTTTGCTGACTGTATAAAGTTTCTCCATTTCAACTACAAAGAACAGAATCAACCTGATTTCAGTATTGACTATTTGGTGATGTTTATGTGTAGAGTCATCTCTTGTGTTTTTGGAAAAGGGTGTTTGCTCTGACTGTGTGTTCTCTTGACAGAAATCTGTTAGCCTTTGCCCTATTTTATTCTGAACTCCAAGGTCAAACTTGCCTATTTCTTATCTCTTGATTTCCTACTTTTGCATACCAATTCCCTGTGATCTTTTTTGGTGTTAGTTCTAGATGGTCTTGTAAGTCTTGATAGAGCTGATCAACTTTAACATCCTTGGCATCAGTGATTGGGGATTAGATTTGGATTATTATGATGTACCTGGAGGAACAGGCAAATTTGGCCTTGGAATGCGGAATGAAGCAGGGCAAAGACTAATAGAGTTGTGCCAAGAGAACACACTGGTCATAGCAAACACCTTTTTCCAACGACACAAGAGAAGACTCTACATATGGACATCACCAAATGGTCAAGACCAAAATCAGATTGATTATATTCTTTGCAGCTAAGGATGGACAAGCTCTATACAGTCAGCAAAAACAAGACTAGGAGCTGACTGTGACTCAGAACATGAACTCCCCATTGCCAAATTCAGACTTAAATTGAAGAAGGTAGGGGAACCACTAGACCATTCAGGTACGACCTAAATCAAATCCCTTATGAGTATACAGTGGAAGTGAGAGATAGATTTAAGGGTCTAGATCTGATAGACAGAGTGCCTAATGAAATATGGATGGAGGTTTCTGATATTGTACAGGACACAGGAATAAAGACCATCCCAAAGGAATACAAATGCAAAAAAAGAAAAGTGGCTGTCAGGGGAGGGCTTACAAATAGCTGTGAAAACAGAGAAGCAAGAAGCAAAGGAGAAAAGGAAAGATATATCCATGTGAATGCAGACTTCCAAAGAAGAGCAAGGAGATCAGAAAGCCTTCCTCAGGGATCAATGCAAAGAAATAGAGGAAAACAATAGAATGGGAAAGACTAGAGATCTCTCCAAGAAAATTAGAGATACCAAGGAAACATTTCATGCAAAGATGGGCTCAATAAAGGACAGAAATGGTATGAACCTAACAGAAGCAGAAGATATTAAGAAAAGCTGGCAAGAATACACAGAAGAACTGTACAAAAAAGGTCTTTACAATCCAGATAATCATGATGGTGTGATCACTCACACTCACCTAGAGCCAGACATCCTGGAATGTGAAGTCAAGTGGGCCTTAGGAAGCATCACTACGAACAAAGCTAGTGGAGGTGATGGAATTCCAGTTGAGCTATTTCAAATCCTGAAAGATGATACTGTGAAGGTGCTGCACTTAACATGCCAGCAAATTTGGAAAACTCAGCAGTGGCCACAGGACTGGAAAAGGTCAGTTTTCATTCCAATTCCGAAGAAAGGCAATGCCAAAGAATGTTCAAACTATAGCACAATTGCACTCATCTCACACACTAGTAAAGTAATGCTCAAAATTCTCCAAGCCAGGCTTCAGCAATACATGAACCGTGAACTTCCAGATGTTCAAGCTGGTATTATCTTTCCCTTTGGTGGTACAGAGGTTAAAGCATCTGTCTGCAATGTGGGAGAACTGGGTGCAACCGCTGGGTTGGGAAGATCTCCTGGAGAAGGAAATGGCAACCCACTCCAGTATTCTTGCCTGGAGAATCCCATGGACGGAGAAGCTTGGTGGGCTAGAGTCCACGGGTCACAAAGAGTTGGACATGACTGAGCGACTTCACTTTCTTTCTTTCTTAAGCTGGTATTAGAAAAGGCAGAGGAACCAGACATCAAATTGCCAACATCCACTGGATCATCAAAAAAGCAAAAGAGTTCCAGAAAAACATTTATTTCTGCTTTATTGACTATGCCAAAGCCTTTGACTGTGTGGATCACAATAAACTGTGGAACATTCTGAAAGAGACTGGAATACCAGACCACTTGACCTGCCTCTTGAGAAATCTGTATGCAGGTCAGGAAGCAACAGTTAGAACTGAACATGGAACAACAGACTGGTTCCAAATAAGAAAAGGAGTACATCAAAGCTGTATATTGTCACCCTGCTTATTTAACTTATAGACAGAGTACATCATGAGAAAGTCTGGGCTGGAAGAAGCACAGGCTGGAATCAAGATTGCTGGGAGAAATATTAATAACCTCAGATATGCAGATGACACCACCCTTATGGCAGAAAGTGAAGAAGAACTAAAGAGTCTCTTGATGAAATTGAAAGAGGAATGTGTAAAAGGTGGCTTAAAGCTTGTCTGAGTGTGTATATATATATTCTTCATGTAGCTGAAGATGGCATAAATTTCTTACAATGCATTGCTTCTTCCTGGACATTATTTATCTTCAGTGATTCTACTCTCCTTAAGCTATACATGAGATAATATGAGTACTCTTATGGCTGCACTAATCTATGATATTTCCAGAATTTATTTATTTCATAAAATATTTGCTCTTTTAATTTACTGTCTTTTCATGATGACTCCAGCACACCTGAATTACAGTTAGGCATTCCTACAAAGTAGGTCCAGACTTATGTCCCTAACACTCTCTGCTACATTGTTTTTCTTGATCTTCTACTTCTCAGTTAATGGCCTCATCACTTCTTAGCATAGTCAGAATCTGGGAACCTTCTCTGACACATCGCTAACTTCATCCCCTACTCATCAGCAACTTCTATGACAGCTAGACATGTAGGGGCTTTTAGGTCATTTTAAGTAGTCTATATTTTATTCTGATAATAATTGGAATCTACTGAAAGTTTTTAAATCCTTCAATGCAGGGTGCAGGATGCTTGGGGCTGGTGCACTGGGATGACCCAGAGGGATAGTGGCAGGGGGTGGGGGGGC